>PVJL010004401.1:0-130370 GCA_004026885.1 Lyroderma lyra
GGGGAGAAAGGGGAGGGGGTGGGAGAGGAGGGGGGAAGCTAAATATAAGGGGATGGAAAGAGGGGTCACATTAGATGGTGAACTTATTATGCATCAAGTTGACAATGCACTGTGGAATTGTATGCCTGAAACCTATGTAATCCTTGCTAACAGATGTTACCCCAATAAGTCTAACAATAAAAATGAATTAAAAAAAAAAAAAAAAAAAAAAAAAAGCTGGAAAGGCAAGGAAGAAGAAATCCTTCTAAGTCTTTAAAGGGGGAAAAGAGTATGGCTTCTGCATGTAAAGGATCAAATTTTCTGGTTTCCAGTTGTATCCTTGAGCACAGATTCATATATATAAATATAGGGAGTATAGACAGTATGAGTCATTGCTCTGCCACTTGCTAATTGAATTACCTTAGACAAGTTATTTAACCTCTCATAGCCTCATCAGTTTTCACATCTGTAAACATGAGACAATCGTAATAACCTAGATTTTAAGACCTTTCATAAGTAGGCCTGACCCATTTATCTAGTCTCATCTCCAGTGACTGGCTCCCATACTCACCATAGACTCCTGCCATACTCAACATTATATTTCACTAAATATCCTGTGCCATTTCTTCCTGCCTTTGCATAGTCTTTGCCCTCTATCTGGAATGCTCTTTCTTCCCGTTCAGTGGTGAATTTTTCTGGACCAACTCACATCATCTCTTCATGAAGACTTCCTCATTTTACCCCAAATATCCATGTTTTGATCTTCTGTGTCCTCCTAGCACAATTAAATCAACTTCTATAGCTCTTATTGTGTTATATATAATTATTTATATATCTGATTCACCCACCACTTTGTGACCTCCCAGAGACGATATTTTACTCATCTGTGTATTCTCATGGCTTAGCAGAGTGCCACACACATACAAGGGAAGAATAAATTTGTTGGGCCCAACTGTCATTCAAGTTGCAAGGATAAAATACTTAAAACAAAAACCAGATTGGGAGGGGAATAGGAAGGTAAGAGTTAACTGAAAATATAGAGGTTGAGATATGTATGGTTCATTTAGGTGGAGATGTTAGTGAAAAATTAGAAATTTAAAAATTCTAACTTTCTCACAGCCTTACATATATATCATGCAGCAGTGTTAACCATAGTCACCATGCGGTACATTACATCCCTAGTACTTAGTTATCTTATAACTCTAAGTTTGTACCTGTGACCACTTTTATCCAATTCCCCTTCCTCCAACCCCTAACTTTGATATCCACAAATCTGATTTCTTTTTCTATGAGTTTGGGTTTCTGTTTGTTTGTTTTAGGTTCCACATATAAGTGAGATTATATAGTATTTATCTTTGTTGTTGTGTGTCTTTGAATATGCTTAGAAATATCTTTCTTGAACTTTGGTATATTTGGTGCTATTTACCACTTTTTCCTTCTTTGATATTCTCTTCTCCCTTTTCCAGGAGTCCTTCATCTAATCCCTTCCTACCTTTTTCACTCTCATGACTTAAGCTACCATATATTCACTGATACTACTATCTCTAGGCAATACCTTAATACTCATATTTCTAGTTGCCTGCCAAATATACTGATTTTTCAATGCCCTGCTGGAAAATCTTCATCTGATTGCCTTATTTAGATTGCTGATATTACCATCCCTCCAGTTGTGCAACCTAGAAATGGTAATCATCTTTGATTCCACCCTCCCTCGCCACTCATAGACCACTAAATCCCATAAATTGTATCTTCTAAATTTTGCTGAAACACATTCCTCCCTTTCAGTCTCCATTGCTACTATCTTGTCATCGCTTACAACAGCCTCTAAACTTTCTCTGTGCTACTTGCCTTAATTCTTCACACACTGTTGACAAGGTATTTTTTTCTAAAACACAACATTTATTTGAAAAATTATCCTCCAGCTTAAATCTTCACTGACTTTCTATCACCTGTGAGACCTTTGTAATATGGCCCCTCCTGCCTTTCCAAGTTCTAGTTCCCGTTTCTCCTTCACAACTTCCTGTATTCCAGTTGTATCAAACTGATTGTAGTTCCTGCTGTGAAATGTGATGCTTCATGTTTCCATGAATTTGCTTACTTCTGTTTCTTTGCATACTTTTTCTTTCCTCTGGAATATCTTTCTACCTTATTGTCTATGGGATGGATTTCTATTCTTCATTAATGACACTGCTCAAATGTCAGTCACAACAAGCCTTCCCTACTTCTCCCCAGTAAAGAGGTTTAATTGTTGTAAAACAACTTATAACATTTCATATGCAACTCCTCCGTCTTTTATAGTAATCATTGAATATTCTTCTATTTGTACTTATACTCAATTTTAAAGACTTCCTTATGGAAATTGTTAGGCATATACAGACATGGAGAGGGGAGTAGATAAACCTCAGTGTACCTATTTATCTAGTTCAACGATGGCTAGCATGTAGCTGATCTTGTTTATTGTTTAGTCTGTATTTCCAGACATCATATCATTTCATCCATAGGTACTTTAAACACTTATTCTCTGTCTTACAATAATTTATTTTCATATCATTCTCTTTGACTAAACCAAGAACTGTGGTAGGAACTATGTCTTATTTTCCCATTATTCTCATCATTGAACACATTACAGACCATCATTAAACATTTGTTGAATAATTAAACAAGTGAATGCTAAATTAGTAGCTGAGAACAGAGTTGAGGTTTAAAATCTGGGGAACACTTATATGAAAGAATAGACAGAAGAAGATAATCAAGCAACTAATACTGAAAGGAAGTAGCCAGAATTACTGTCTGGATAAGTGGTCCCCAACCATTTTGGCACCAGGGACCGGTTTCATGGAAGACAGTTTTTCCACAGATGGTGGGATGGGGGTTAGGGGTGCTCCTATGAGAATCTAATGCCACCACTGAGCTGACAGGAGGTGGAGCTCAAGTGTAATGCAAATGATGGGGAGCAGCTGTAAATACAGATGAAGCTTCTCTCCCTGGCTTGCTGCTCACCTTCTGCTGTGCAGCCCAGTTTCTAACGGGGGTTGGGAACCCCTGGTCTATATGAAAAGTTTTTAACTATCTTGCTGAGCTTAAATTAGGGCAGCCTTAAGCAGGGAAATATTTCAAAGATTTTCTGAAGCTCTTGTGGATTTCAGGGAAACTAAAGTAATAGTCTGGGTGAGATGGAGATTCTTTTATGGCAAAGGATTTGGATTAGCCATGTATTGGGATGACATCAATAAACCATTCAAACAAAAATTTTAGTTATAAATATTGTATGCTTAATATGAAAAGCTTATAAATAATGCATTTATCTCTTTAGTCATTTTGAAACAAATTGTCATTCCCCATCCATAGTAACATTTTCAAGTTATTAAAGGCAGCACTATCAACAGTGTACCATATTTTTCTGCATATAAGATGATACTTTTGTCTAAAATTGTTAGACAAAAAATTAGGGATCATCTTATACACGGAAGTAAACGGTTGAGAGGGCTTCTTAATGTTGGGTTAGAAAAGTAAGGGGCATCTTATACATGAAAAAATACAGTACTATGTAAGAATCTACACAAATAAGGAAGAGGGGTGGTCAAGAAATTTGCAGAATGGGGTTATCGGAGCGATGGGAGTACTAGTGCACACAGTTTGATTTTGTAACTTATTATTAATATGTGTGCCAAATTTCAGCGTACTTGAATCATGTTCTTTCACATACCACTGAAGAAGCACGTCAAATGTGAAGAAAACCCTAAGTATGGATAAAATTGAATTTTATACCATCATTAAGTTCTTCACAAAATAACAGAAAACGCCTCAAACCATTTTAGAAGAGATGCTAGCGGTTTATAAGAACTGCTGCCTTGGGAAATCCATGGTTGATAAGTGACATAACCTTTTCAAGCAAGGCAGGGAGTCTATTGAGGATGACCTCCATCTGGGATGCCCTGTTGAGGCCACTTCCTCAGACATTGTCAAAAAAGTTGAAGTATCATCTACAACTATTTTGAATATTCTCCATCAGCATCTAAGCATGTCAAAAGTCAATGCAAGATGGGTACCGAGAATGCTCATCCTGCTTCAAAAACAACAGCGCATTGAGTGTTCATGACAGTTTTTGGACCTCTGCAGAGACATCAATGATCAATTTTTAAAGCAGATTGTCATTAGAGATGAATTTTAGGTTTATAATTATGAGCCTGAGTCAAAGTCGGAGTCCATGTAGGGCATGAAAAGGGCACGCCTCCCGCTAAAAAGTTCAGGGTGTTGCAATAGGCTGGAAAAATCATGGCTCCTGTTTTTTTGGATATGGAGGGTATCCAGCTGATCGATGACAAGGGTAATGGTGTCACAATAATTGGAGAGTATTATTCCAGTCTGCCAAAACAGTTAAAAGAATCCAAAGGAGAAAAGAAGAGGAAAATGGACCAAAGGGGTGCTGCTTTTGCATGAAAACATGCCTGTGCACAAGAGCAATGTTGAGTTGGCCACTCTTCACGACCCTGGCTTCCAAATGTTAAACCACCCTCCCTGTAGTCCAGACCTGGCTCTGTCTGATGATTTGTTCCCAGATATGAAAAAGAGCTTCGAGGGGAGAAATTTATGGACAACGAGAGGTTAAAGCTGCAATTTGAGGGCAAAAACAGAACTTATTTTTTCGAGGATATAAATAAACTTACTGAAAAGTCTGAAAAGTATATTAGGGCTAAGAGAGAATATATTGAAAAGGAAAAATAATAAATAGATTTTTTACCCTTCTTATCCCTCATTCTGCAAATCTCTTGACCACCCCTCGTAATGTACCTTGCAAGCTTACAAAAATGCAAGTGTGATGAAAGATGTTAATGTTGAAGTAGACACTTCATAAAAGAGGATAGTCAAATGGCCAGTGAGTGAGATACACTACTATGTTTTGGGCACTAAAAAATGGAGATAAGACTGGTATATCTATGTAACCCAGCAGCTAACTGGTGCCTGGCACATATTTGGTATTTAAGAAAATGTGTTTAAACTCTAGAATAAAGTGTTGGCAGCCTTGCTTCCCATTTTTAATAGTCCCATCTTTTATTGTTCCTCTATAATTTAGGGCCAAAGCACTCATTGACCCAGATCTCTCAATCCATGCTGGATCTCTGTGATGAAAAACTCAAAGAGGTAAGATATTTAAAATGAGAAGGGCAGTGGAATTTGAAGGTTGAGTTAGCAGGGTTGAGGAAGTAGGGAATGTAACAGAAGGAAGAGTAGAGAAATGTGGGAGTAGATCTTTAGTATGTTAGAGTGTCAAAGGGACCTTAGAAATCTTATAGTCCAATTTCTTCATTTTGTAGATGGAAAAGCTTAGGTCCATAGAAGAAAATGCCTTGCTGTGGGCATCATGACTGTTAAATAGTAGAGTTAGGATTAAAATCTAGAGCCCACATAGCTCTTTAGAAGGGGCTAAAGAAAGTGACTTCCCAGGATGTCATCTGGAGCTAAGAGACTATTTTGGAGAGAGAAATTTTAATTTTTAGAAGATTATATATATATATTCCATCTTATTACTGAAAAAAATAGTACCTTGCAAGCTTACAAAAATGCAAGTGTGATGAAAGATGTTAATGTTGAAGTAGACACTTCATAAAAGAGGATAGTCAAATGGCCAGTGAATGAGAGAGATTTTCAACTTGATTGATCATGTGGGAAATGCAAATTTAAACCATGATTAGATACTACTACATACCCACAAAAGGCTAAAGTTAAAAAGTCTTAAATAAAAGATCGACAGTACTAAGTAAGTGTTGTTGAGGATATGGAGCAATTGGATGGAGTACAGTAGACTCCCCATTAACCAGAACTCACAACTGGCACTGTCAAGCAACCACCAAAATATTTTTGCCAGTAACTTGAGTTCTGTCTGGTTAACTGAGAGTGTACTTACATTTATCTGAGACCTACCAAAATCCATGGGTACCAATTTACTGAGAGTCTTCTGTACAAACTTTTTCCTAGTATAGTCAGTTTTAAATGAATTTATTGGGTTCAATTTCTTTACACAAAAGTCACTAATCAACAGTAATGTGTTCAGTGTTTCTAGCAATAGTTTTACAGCAAAAAATAGTATATTAAAACCTAACTTGCTGAAAGTGTTTTTGTTATGGAAGCTAAGGTTTTGATACCTGAGGATATATATTTTTGTTGATCTACAAGAATAGAACATAGAATACCTAAGGGAATGGTTGGTATATCCCTTTTGATCCTTTTACTGGAATATCATTTATATGGACTTTTTGCCTAGAACTGAATAGTTGACAGTTCAGAGTTAGACGTTTTGAGGCAGGAGCAGTAAACAACCTTAAATTAAATCTTTAACTTTCTATGGTGATCACACCTCAGGGAAACTCTGCCTTTCCTTTGTTTTATTTTGATGTCAGAAAGAAGACAAATTGGCTCGTTTAGAGAAAGCTATCAACCCTTTGTTGGATGATGATGACCAAGTGGCATTTTCTTTCATTCTGGACAATATTGTCACCCAGAAAATGATGGCAGTTCCAGATGTAAGTGATCGCTGTGCTAAATATTGTGAAGCTAGTACAGGGGAAAACAGGACAGTAGGGTGTGCATTTGTGTGTATGTCAGGTAGTCTAGAGGGTGGTTTTTGTTGATTCAAACTGGTATATAATTTTAAAAATCGTCTTTTTTGCTACGTGAGTGCATTATGATTGAAATCAAAGGCCATGAACCTCTGGACATAGAGAGGTTCTTTTCTTCCTTTTGTTTGCAGTCAGTATTTGAATATTCCTTTTTTTTTTTTTTTTTTTTTTAAATGTGGGTAGTTCCCTGGCTGGGAATTGAACCCAGGCTGCAGCATTGACAGCACTGAAGCCTAAGCCACTGCACCACCAGGGAACTCCTGAATGTTCCTGAATGACCCTGAAGAGAAATTAGTATGCCAGCTAATAGGGAGCTTTGGATTTAGAGATGCTTCTCTGCAAATGAAAGTTTACTAATTACCTAGTGTTTGATCTTTTCTTTCCTTTTTTTTTTTTTTTTTTTTGGTCTTTTTCAACTTTATAACAGGGCTACCATGTTGATTCTGTGTATCATTTTGTTGTAATGATCCTGCCTAGGAATTCTAAACTTAAGTTTCCTTTTGTGTTGTAGGGATATGTTAGTTGTACTCGTATATATGTAATGCTATAAAACTTCTGGATGGGACTGGGAAATAAGAAATTTTAATTGTGAGTGTGGAGCAGGGATTCTTTATCAGGGCATAGAAACCTTTATAGGAATCCATGAATTCCTTAAATTATATACAGAGTTTTGTGTGAGTATGTGTCTTTCTGGGAAAAGGGTCTATCTATAGCTTTTGTCAGAGTCTTAGGGGTATTTGTGACCCAGTGAAGATTAAGAATCTCCAGTATGAAGAATGATTTCCATTTAACTTCTTATGTCTTCTTTTTACTAGTCTTGGCCATTTCATCACCCAGTTAATAAGAAGTTTGTTCCAGATTATTACAAAGTTATTGTCAGTCCAATGGATTTAGAGACTATACGTAAGGTGAGTCATTCGATCTCAGATGTCATTTGGAATCAAGTAACTTTGTACGTTTATCTGAGTTTCTGATTTCATTTAACTACAGAATATCTCCAAGCACAAGTATCAGAGTCGGGAGAGCTTTCTAGATGATGTCAACCTTATTCTGGCCAACAGCGTTAAGTACAATGGTACGTATGTTTTCTTGTTTTTCTCTCTTTCCATCAATCCATCCCGCTAACGCTAATTAACATTATTAAAATTTAAGTGCATAATGCAGCCTTGAGAGATGATAGTCAAAAGAACCAGTCATGTGTGTTACTCTGCCTTTTTTAAAGATGGCACATATTTTAATATGTGTATTCTATAAAGTTTAATATCTTTTAATGAAGAAAAATCAATGTATGTTTATTTTTAAAATTTTGGAAAGCACAGATAAATAAGATGAGAATGAAAATCAAATGGGTATTATTTTGGGCTTTGAGCCATCACTGATTTCCATGAGATGTGAAAATTCACTTATGCCCCAGGCTCTTAGATGGAGCTTAGGGAAGTGTGTGACTATAGACCATGGTGAGGTTCCTAAGAGCATGGAGTTTTTGCTTAGTATATGAACTAAATTGAATAATATAGGCCAGGTTCTGTGCTAGCTACTTAATCTACTGTAGTGATATCCAACCTTTTGGCTTTCCTGGGCCACACTGGAAGAAGAATCGTCTTGGGCCACCCATAAAATACACTAATGATAGCTGATGAGCTAAAAAAAAAAAGTCACAGAAAGATCTCATAATGTGTTAAGAATTTGTGTTGGGCCGCATTCAAAGCCATCCTGGGCTGCAGGTTGGACATGCCTGATCTACTGATGGGAAGGACATGGTCACTTATCATGTAATTTACAATCCAGTTGATGGAGAATGATAGTTAAAATGCAGCTTGACAAGGGATATATGCCAAGGAAGTGCAAAATGCACTGGAGGAGAAGAAAGTGCCTCTTTTGCCTAAGGGTTAGAGAAGGCTTCGTAAACAAGCTAATAAAGTTCAGTTTTGAATCACTAACTTGTAAAGTAAATATTGATTAAGCATCTACTATGTCCTTGCACTGATAGATGCTACAAATATAAAATCAAATTAGATATGGCCGTGCCCCAAAATTGGTTATAGTTTAAGTTGGGGAAATAGAAAAACAATTACAGAACCTAAATATTGTGCTAGATGCCTGCACAGAATGCCAAAGGAACACAGAAACAGGATATCTAAATCAGAGTGGGATTAGAAGAAGCTTTCTAGAAAGGAGTTTTCTTGAGTTCTAAAGAATCAGTGGAGTTTGCCAGGCAAAGAATGTGGAGGAGAAAACATTGTAGGCAGAGAGAATATGTAAAGGCACAGAGGCCTGAAATTACATTAAAGACTTAAGAAACAAGTTGTTGGGGTTGCAATAGAGTGTACATGTTGGTAAATGACTGGCTATATGTAGAGAGGTAGTTAAAAGTCAAATCATAGAGGACCTGTGTGCCATATGCATAACTTAAGAATTTTTACTTTATCCTAAGTGGGAAGACATTAAGTGAATTAAGCAGCAAAATGACAATCCCGTATAATACCTTAAACAGATTAGGAGAGGGAGCTAAGGGCATTTGAGAGAATTGACTTGCATACTGAGGGCTCAACTAAAAAATCACATGATTACATGGCTTTTCTCCAGCAGTATTCAGTGGCCCAAGTAGAATGTATGTAAGTTTGCCAGATAGAAGAGACAGAGAATTGGAGGGAAGTGGGGATGATCAGAAAGACAGATGAGGAAATGAGCATTCTGGGCAGAGAGAACAGAATGTTCAGCATCGTGGAGAAATAAAAGAATAGGGCATGTTCAGGGAACTATACTTGACTATAACCTATACATTTTACTAAGGCAAGTGGTAAGAGTGAGCCTTCCATTTTTGTTCTATCTGGGTTAGGTTAAAAGAATGTACTTTCTCACCTTGTGCTTTTCTTTTTCCTCATTGGAAATTAGAATGTGGAAATAACCTTTGTCAGGACAGTTACCTATCGATTATTGTCTCCTGAAAATACCTAAAGCTAATTGGCCAGAATTCTGGTAATAGAAGTGTTGGTAGGCTCACAGTCTAATAAAAATGATTATGACAAATGATAAGCAAGCAGGAATGTTAGAGAAAGGCTATTTGTCCTGGTAATGGCTGGCTTATGAAACAGGATGGATTTATGAGTAGCTTATGTAAGGCAATAAGAAAAACCCATAATATGCTAATTGAAAAATGAGCAGAGGGCAAATGGACAAATCATGGAAGACAAACATTAAATAATGAAAGAACATGAGTATTCAATTGCACCTACTAATCAAATAAATGGAAATTGAAATAAACAAGCACCATTTTTTCTACCTATTAGATGAGCTTAGTTTTTTAAATGGAAGTATTCGACACTGGTGAAGCAGGTGTTCTCACATATTGCTGTTGGCAGTATAAAATTCTAAGACATTTCTGGAAAGTTCTTTGACAGCATTGAGAGACTTAAAAATAGTTCAGTGAACAAACTTTTTAGTCCAGTAGACTTGAATATTGGCCCCACTGCTTAATAGCAGTGTGACTTTGAGTAAGTAACCTCTGCTTTTCCATTTGTAAGATAGGAATAATAATAGTAACCTCCTCAGAGGGCTGTTATGAGGATTAAATAAAATGATGCATGTTAGCGCTTGGCATGTGGTAATAGGGATGATAATCTGTCCTAATCAGAGATGTAGGCAAAGATGGTTATGATAATATTATTTATATTAGTGAGAAATAACCTGAATGGTTAACGTAAAGGGAATATTTAGTTATTGTGCCATCTGTCTGATGGATTATTATGTAAAGATTGAAAGCTCTTTTTAAAAAAACTAATGACAAAAATGCTCACCATGGTAAGTGAGAAGAGCAGAACATGAAACTGTTTATTTCATCTCAGTTATGCTTTTTAAAAAAGACACACACACACACACACACACACACACACACACAGAAAAAAGATTAGAAGTAAATGCAACATGATAGTAGTAGTTATTTCTGAGATACGCAGTTAGGATAATCTTCATTTTCATCTTCTGTATGTTTTCCAAGTTTTCTACTGGTACAGAAGACTGGAAATTTCCTAGAAGAGGTGACTTTTGAGCTGAATTTTGAAGGATGATGATTATAGCAGCTAATTTTTTATTGATTGCCTACTGTGCTAAGCAAATAGTCAGGTAGAGAAAGGTAGGGAAGAAGTTCCAGGCAGAGAGCACAAATGCAAAAGTAGGTTAGAATGCATTGGGTAGGGAAGTGCAAATGGTTGAGTTTGGCTAGGGTGCAGAGTGAGAGGTAGTTTTGGTGGTAAGAGATGAGTTTTTAAAGGTAGATGGGGTCAAATAATGAAAGGTGTAATTTGTCCCACTAAACCTTTAAAAGGAGAGAGGGCCATATCAGATATTTTAGTAAAATAATTTTGGAAGCTATCTGAAGAATAAGTAGAAAGGGAATGAGCTATGGAGACCAATAAAGAAACTTGACAACAGTCCAACTGTATGCCTGAAACCTATGTAATCCTTGCTAACAGAAGTCACCCCAATAAGTCTAACAATAAAAATGAATTAAAAAAAAATACTGAGGTCTTGAACTAAAATAAGTAGCAATGAAAATGGAAAGATGGGGACAGATTGTAGAGATATTGAGGAAGTAGAATTGATATCATCATAAATGGTTGAAAGTTGGGGATATGGGTAAAGGACACGGAAAATTCAGGATGATGCCAAGTACTCATATGCTCTTAGTGAAAACATAATTTGGTACAAACTTTTAGAGAACTCTAAATGTTTATTCCCTTTGACTAAGCAATTTCACCTCTAGGGAATTCTCCACACAAGTTTGCAAAGGCATATGTGCAAATGTACTTGTGTTTGTAATTCCAACATTGTTTATATTTGCAAAAATATGGGAGCATTCTGAATATCCAGCAATAGAAAATTGGTTAAATAGATTATGGTACATCTATATGATGGAATACTGTTTAGTTACCAAAATGGTAGATTAACGAGTAAGGTGTATTTGTATATGCTTATATCAAATATATTCTAGATGTACTGTTGAAAACTAAATTACTCAGCAGTATATACAAAAGGGGTTGCAAATTCAGATCCTACAGAGAGAGGTCAGACAGGTAACATAAATGAGTGAAATGGGCTCAGTATAGGGACTAATTAACTGGAGAGCACATACCCCATCTAAAGGGATCACTATTTAGCTCAATCGTTGCATAGAGTAGAGTTACTAAACAAAGAGATGAGGATAATTTTCACTTTATACTTGTTTGGACTTAGGTGTTTGAAATTTTTAAATTGAGCATATAATACTTTTGTAATTAAAAAACACATTCCCATTTTTTGGAAGGATGGATAAATCGATGACATGCAGAATTCTGACTTAGGCAACTGTTGGTGCCATTGACATACAGGAAATATAAGAGGAGTGGTTTTGGAGAAAAATTGGTTGAGTTAAATTTGGGGTGTGTTGTATTGAGATAGGGCATCCAACTGAAGACTTTTAGTAGATAGATAGCTATATACAAGTTCAAAGCTCAGAAGAGACACTTGTATTGTAAATATGGATAATTTTTCAGATTACCAGCATGTAAAAATATTAGTAGATGAGCTCAAATAGGGAATAGGACACATTCCTTGAACACCCTTATGCTATATGTAAAATATGGTTATATGTTTTTCTAGGTAGAAAGACCATAGCTTTATCAGATTATCAAAGTTGATGGGACCCAAAAACATTAAGAACCACTGTTTACTCAAGAGAGCAAATGTAGTACGAGGGTAGACCAGACAAATTCCAACATTTAAGGGATCAGATGGAGAATACTGAGGAGTGGCCAGAATGAAAGAAGGAAAACAGGAGTAATGTCCTGGAAACCAGGAGAAGAAGAAAATGGCCAGCAGGTCAAGTGCTACAGAGGAGACCAAAGAGAATGGTCATTAGAAGAGCTGTTTTTGTGAAGCAGTGGAATCAAAAGCCAGACTGCAGAAGATATAAATGAATAGGAATTAAGAAAGTGGAGACTGAAATTTGTCTGTGAAGAGAAGGAAGACTGTAATCAATACATTGAAGGAGATATGAAGCCAGTTGGACAGAGGGGGACTTTTGTATAGGTGAAAGAGAGGAAAACTAAGAATATAAGATGAGATCCCTGTGGGGATAGGAAGATAGACATTGAGAAAGTTTCTGCCAAGTAATCTCATTTTCTCTGTAAAGTAGGAAATGGGGTCTTATGCTGAGAGCAGGTGAGAATGAACAGTTGGAGAGGAAATTTGAAGAGAAATATAGATAAGGGTTTGAATTATCTATTGTAGGAAATTTTAAAAGGATCTGACTTAGGGACATCTCAGAACTGTTAAGCAGCCTTCATGGGTCTAGCTGAAGTTGGAGACAGCTGTGTAATTTTCTTTTTTAGTGCTCATTAAACCAGTTTAGGGAACTGAGAAGGCAAGTGATAGAATTGATTAAGGATTGGCATTTTGTTTTCTGAATGTGTTACAAAGATCAGGAGTTGAAGGTGGTATCAAGGAAGAAAAAAGGGTTGAAGTTTGAACTTCTTAAGATTTGTCATCAGGGGGTTCCCTGGTAGTGTAGTGGCTAGGCTTTGGGGCTCTCAATGCCACGGCCTGGGTTTGATTCCCAGCCAGGGAACTACCTCCCCCACCCAAAAGAAAAGATTTGTCACCAAAGGGCCCTTTATAGCAGAGCAGTCTGACTACATAGTCTCTAGTTTTGGGGAGTACCCCAAAGAAGCTCTACAAAAGCTTGACATTTCTTTGGCAATTCATGTTTTACCTTTAAAATTTATGCAGATTTTGCATTAGGCTTATCTGTTTGTACTTCAACATTTCAAATTTCTTACCAAATTATTTTATATCCCCCAACCTCCATCTTTAAGTAAAATTACTGATGAAGAAATGTATACCACAATGATCCTATACCTTGCTTTGTTATACTGCTACACATTACCTTAGTTTTTAAAGCATAGAGACTAATTAGAGAAAAAACTGAAGCCAGGAGAAGCTTGATAGATTGGGAGTCAGAAATGAATGGTCCTATAAGAGTCCTTGAGGTCAGAGAGAGAGAATGAAAAATTTGGACCGATACAAGGCTGTGATTGGAAAATAGAATATTGGAATTGAAACTTTCAGAGATGAAGCAGTTTTCAGGAAGAACAACATTCTGGATATTGCCATGGATATGTTTGGCTGGAGTGAATGTGCAAACCATTAGCATGAAGATTTGCAAGGGTTTTGGATGGGTAGCACACATGGACATTAGGGTATCCTACCATGATGAGAAAGATTTGAAGCCAATACAGAGATTGTGCCAAATGCAGAAGTCCTTGGGGAATGTGAATGAGTTAATGATGAGTAAAGTTAAAGAGCTGGGATCTCAAACTCAAGTGGCCTGCAAGGAAGGGCCAGGCAAGTAATATAAATGAGTGAAGTGGGTCAAGTGTGGATTATATAGTAAACTGGAAGAGTACATCATCTGATTGTTGTTCTAGGGAAATGAATATCCAGTGTTGCTAGGTATCTTAATTTTTCAAGAAAAGCTGAAAATACAGATTTTTTTGGTATGACTTTTTTTACATCCCTATTTTTACAATATTTGCAGATAGTTTTAAAGAATTTTTAGCTCTGTAGGCCAAATAAAAATATCCATCTGCAAGCCAGATCTGGCTCCAAGACAGCTAGCTGGTTATCAACCTCTGGCATAATAGAAAATAAGGCTCAAGATTTTTTTCCCCAAGGGTAAGTAAATACTGATTTTGTAGTTGCAGTGGACAGCCTAGAAGTCTGACATCACCCCTCCTTAACCAGTGGATGGGAGTGTAAGATAAACTTCTGAATAGGGCTGTAAGAGTTAGTTGTGTTATACAATGTGAAATGTGACATCTTTTTAAGGACATCCATTGTAGAGTTGAAGGTGCATATGAGATGTTTCCTACTATCAGGTACTATACAGAAAGTAATACTTTTGCTTCCAACTTTATTGGTTTGGCCAGCTACAAACCTGCTTCTGTTTTTCATTAATAGTAAAAAAAGTCCATGTAGAGTCTATTCCCCACTTTAAATTTTTTTTTTATTTCAAAAAATTTTAGTAACCAAAATTAGTAGACTGGTATCTCTAGTTGACGTTAGTTTGACTCCTTCCATATTCTTCACAACATAGTATTACACTGCATGTAAGCATATTTCTAGAGCATTTTGTATACCTGCATTGACTTCTCCTGTGTTACCACATATGTAGTCTATGAGGTATATTGTATATAGACAGAATGCCTAGTACTAAGGTCATTAGGTAACAACTGGAAGATAAGGAACACTCCATGGAAAACTGCAACTGAAAGTATGCAGTTACATACCAGAGGCCTCAATCTTGTGCTTAAGTGGTAATGATGACCGGCACACTGTAAGAGTTTGAGCCCTATGTCTTCCAGCTACCACATAGGTACTGAATCAATCTCAGAGCCTCTGTTTATGTTCAAATAACATTTGAAAAGAACATTACTAATCAGGGAACCCCAAAACTTGGGATTGGAGCTATTTGCAGTGGTCTCAAAAGGCACACAGCATTCCATGCCAGGGAAAGGAGTCATCCAGATACAGACATCCCTTCTGAAAAACACAATCCAAACTTCTTGCCAACGTTAACAAAGCCATAAGGTCATAAGTAGCTGGCAGAGGCTTTGATACTTAAATGTTTGATTAAATTGGAAATAAATTACATAGCCTGTACCAATAGGTGAGCTATTCATGAGATCCCTTTTCCCAAAGAATTTCCTAGCAAGTTCCTCCTCTAGTTCTTTTCAAACCAAAAATCAACTCTAATAAGAAGCCATCTTCAGGGTAGATCATGTGTCATAAAACCTGAGAGTCTGAAGCTTTAGAGTACACAGTGGAATCCTACAATCTAAATTAGATATAAAATAAATTTACAAAAAAATCTGGGAAGGTTTTTTTTCTATTTTTATTTGAGTAACTCCCAACTTTGTGAACTTTGATAGTTGGTCTATTTATAGGACCCTTTGTGGCGTTTCATCCTACACACGTGCAGCTTAATGTTCAGCCAGGGATTCAAGGGAGCTTCTCTGCAGATCTTAAGTTATTTTCCTATGGAGCTACCCATTTTGCATTTCTGCCCTGCACTTTTTATCTGTCTTAGCCTCCCCAGACTCCAAGACACTGTCTCTGTAGCTTAGTGAGACTGCTGTGCCTTGTGTGGACTCATTAGAAAGCCATGGACTCATTAGAAAGCCAAAGTTGTAGAGCTTGCTTCCTTTATTTCTCTTCTCTCAGGTCATAGTCTTGCAGTTCCTGTTGGTCAGTGTTTGAAAATAGTTGTTTCATAGGTTTTTTTCAGTTTTCTGGTTACAATGGGAAGACTAGCCCAATAGCAGTTACTCTGTCATGCCCAGAGATCTTTAAATTTTGTTTATAGTGTTTTCTGACATAGAGAAACTTGATTTTTATGTAGTTATATTTATCCATCTTTTTCTTTATTGTGTCTCTTTGGTATAGTTGTTTAAAAGACCTTCCCTACACCTAGGATATCCAACTATATTTTCTTCTAATATTACATACAAATTTTAAATACTAGAATGCTTACCAATTTTAAAAATAAAATCTAAAGTATAAGGTAAATATCTAACTTATTTTCTCTTCCAAATGATTAACCAAAATGTCTTAAGTTCTATTTATGGAACAGTCTATCCTTTTCTACTAATTGAAATGCTACCTTTATCATACACAAAATTCTTACATATCCTTGAACCTACTTTGATGCTTTCTATTCTGTTTTATTTACTGGCTTGTTTAATTTGTACTGTTTATCACCAGATAGCATTACTGTGATCATCAAACAGACTTCATACTTTAAATTTCTTGGCTGTCTTCACCTAATTCTAAATAAACTCTAGGATCATTTTTGCTAGATTCTAACTTGTCCCTATATAAATAAATAAATAATACTGAAATCATACTTAATTCATGAAATAATTTGGGGGAAAGTGTATATCTTTATAATACTGCATTTTTCCATGTAGCAGCTTATGTTTCTTCATTTATGTGTGTTTTCTTTTATATCCCTCAATATAGTCTTCTAGTTTTCTTAGTATAATTTCTGGAGATCTTTTGTTTAATTTATTCCTATATATTTTGTACTTTTTTGTTATTGAACATCTATTTTTTATTGTTGTTGAGTTTATTCCTAGGTAATTTAAAAGTGTTACTGCTGTTGTACATGTGGTTTTATCCCTATGTGGTTATTAAATCTAAAGGTTTTTTGAAGAATATGAATAGATGATTCAGTATTGTTCATAGGTTAATATAATGCTTGCAGTATTGTTCATAGGTTAATATAATGCTTGCAGTTTTTACATATACAGTCATGCACTGCTTAATGATGGTGACATATTCTGAGAAATGAGTCATTAGGTGATTTTGTCATTGTGCTAGCATCACAGTCTACTTACACAAATATAGATGGTGTGGTTCACTACCGTAAGTGTATCTGTTATACTTTTATAGGACGAGCAGTGCAGTACATTTTTTTTTATACCAGCATCACCACAAACACATGAGTAATACATTACACTATGATGTCACAAGGCAATAGGAATTTTCCAGTTTCATTATAATCTTATGGAACCACCATCATATACTCATATATGGTCCATCATTGACTGTTAAGTTGTTAATGCAGCGCACAACTGTACTTAGTTGCTAAGTCTGTGCTGTGAGACTACTCTGTAAGTTTGGCCATTAATAAATATTGTTTTTTCTGTCAGTGACTCTCCTGAGAGTGGGGTCAGGATATAAATACTACTATATAAAGGTTAAATCTGTTACATCATTGAAGAGAAGAAAAATCTCCTCAATTCTGTTTCAACCCCTTGCTGTTATCCTTTTTGTTTCTCATCACAGCCAGACTTTTTTGTTTGTGTTTATTGTGGAAAATACACACAACACAAACGTTTGCCTTTTTAACCATTTTTAAGTGTATAATTCAGTGATATTAAGTACATTCACAGTGTTGTGCAGTCATCACCACTATCCATTTCCAAAACTTTTTCATCATCCCAAACAGAAATTCTGTACCCATCAAACAATAAAAAACCCATTCTCCAGCCCTTTGCCTCTCCTAGGTACCTCATGTAAGTGAAAGCATACAGTACGTAGAGTATTTGGCCTTTCGTGTCTGGCTTATTCCATTTAGCATAATATTTTCAAGGTTCATCCATGTTGTAGCATGGATCAGAATTTCTTTCTTTATGAGTATGGGACATCTCTCTCCTATTCTTTACCTGCCATTCATGCCTTACTTAGTTTTGATCTGGCTTCTACCCTGCCCAACATACCAAGTGAAAAGGATCACATAATTGTCAGATTTAATGTGCATTTTTCAGTCCTTATCTGGACCTCACACCAGTACTTGACATCACTGACCCATTCTTTCCTGAAACTCTGTAGTATGATTAGCATCATAACAATGGCAAGTTCTTAACCTTTCTCCTACCTCTTAGATCATTCCTTTCGGTCTCCTTTGCTGAATAATGTTCTGCCTATTCCTATAACTTCAATCACCACCCCTTTCCTGATGACCTCAAGTCTGTCCTGGGCAAAGACCTATGTCCCCAACCACCTACTGTACATGTCCTCTTGGGTGTCCCAGTTGAACTTCAAACATGCCTTAAATTCAATGTTCTTCTTTCTTTCTCTAGTCCAACTTTCTCCCTCTGTCCTTTACTCAACTTCCTCCTTTACTGTTTCCATTCTGGGTTTAATGGGGCTCTAGCATTACCCAGTAACTACATCTAGAAACCTCATTTATTTTTTATTCTTTTCCTTGCATAACCCTCCAACTCCCAGTGTATCATTAAAGCCCTCATTGTAGTTTACTTAGATTATTGTAATAGTCACCTGGCCAATGTTCCAGCCTGCTGACTTACCTCTTTCTAATCTATCATTCACATTCCTGTCAGAGTTAGTTTTTAAAAAATAAAAAATTTTCTATTTCTTATAAAAAGGTCAAACAGTATAGAAATACACAAAATTAAAAATTAAAGCTTCTACCTACACTCCTCCTTCCCATAGTTTCATTCCCCAGACGTAACAGTTAGTGTACATCTTTCCATACCTTTTTCTGTATTTATACAAAACATGTTTAATAATTTCAGTTTTTAAAATTTATTTTTGTTTTTTTACAAAAGTTGCCATTTTTGTAATTATATAATTTGTTCTTTGCTCATGAATATATCCTGATCCTCTTTTTCTAAGCTTGTACTTTAAGATAATTATAAAATTATTATTATAAAAAATTATAAAAATAATACAGAGAGTTCTGTGTACCCTTCACTTACCTTCCTTCAATGGTGACCTCTTACATAGCTGTAGTTCAGAATCAAAACCAGGAAATGGATATTAGTACATTACCATTAACTAAATTACAGCCCTTGTTCAGTTTGCATCTTTTAAAAAAATCTATATTCATTTGTGTGCGTGTGTGTGTGTGTGTGTGTGTAGTTTTATGTAGGTTATGCCATCACGTAACCATCACCACTACAATCAAGATTTAGAACTCTTTTGTTACCACAAAAGAGCTCACTGTTCCTACTTCTTTGCAGTCCCCCACGTGCGCCCACCACTGTCTTTGTCCCTTGGCAACCACTTATAGTTTTAACATTTGAACATGTTAGATAAAAAATAATACAAGGTTTTTGAGATTGACGTTTTTCACTAAGCAAAATTCTCTTGAGAGCCATCTAAATTGTTATATGTATCAATAGTTCATTTTTATAATTTGTTGAATAGTCTGTTGTATCAGAGCTTGTTCAACTCGTTGAAGAACATTCATGTTTCCCATATGTTACTATTATGAATAAAGCTGCTGTGAACTCTCGTATGCAGGGCTTTATGTGAATATAAATTTTCATTTCGGAGTTCCCTGGTGGTGTAGTGGCTAGGCTTTGGCACTGTCAACGCTGCGGCCTGGGTTCGATTCCCAGCCAGGCAACTACCCACATAAAAAATAAAAATAAAAAATAAATAAATAAATTTTCATTTCTGTGGGATATATGTCCAAGATTATGATGGTAAATATGTTGAGTTTTATAAGAAATTGCCATACTCTTTTCCAGAGTGCCTATACCTTTTTACATTCCCTCCAGCAATGTATGGGGGATCCAGTTTCTCTGTTGTGTTAATATTACTGCTACTTTTTTTACCTATCCTTCTGTCTCACTACGGTTTTACTTTGCATCTCCCTAATGGTTGTCGATGTTAAACATCTTTTCATGTGTTTAATAGCCATCTATGTGTGTTTTTCTTTGATGAAGTGTCTGTTCATTTCTTGGCCCCAGTTTTAATTGCATTGTTTTCTTATTAAAAATGAGCTTTGAGGGTTCTTTATGTATGTTAGGTACATGTCCTTTATTGGATAAATGATTTACAAAGATTTTTCTCCTCGTCTGTGCCTTGTCTTTCCAGTCTCTTGACAGTATCTTTGTAAGAGCAGAAATGTTCAATTTTAATGAAGTCCAGTATATCAATTTTGTCTTTTATGGCTCATCCTTCTGGTGTATCTCTAAGAAGTCTTTGCTTAGCCCAAGGTCACAAAGGTTTCTCGTATTTTCTTTTAAAAGTGTATAGTTTTAGTGTTTTACATTTAAATCTGTTATCCATTTTTGAATTAATTTTTACAAAGGGGGACCCAAAAAAACCTGTAATTATCTACTGGAGGGCAGGCCCCTTGTTGTACAGGCTCCCCCCACTAAGTGAGTATTCTAGGAACCCCATCTGCATTAGTGTGCCAGCTGGCATTGTTGTGAGAAGGCTGCATTAGGCTTCAGTGAATTTTTTTTGGCAACTCTTTAAACGTGCTTCCCCATTTCAAGATGGGTTATTTACATGAACAACGTGTGGCATGACAATGCACCTGCCCATACCATGCTGAGTGTTTGGTAGTTTTTGACCAAAAATGCCAAGACCCCCATGCCCCACCATCCCTATTCACCCCAAGCAACTTTCTTGTTTGTTTCCCTGATGAAAAAAGTCCTCAAAGGGAAACATTTTGTTGATATGGAAGAGGTAAAACAAAAAAACAGCAGAAGCACTAAAAGGCATCAAAATTGATGAGTTCAAAAACTGTTTTGAGCAGTGGAAAAAGTGTTTCGCTAGGCGTATTGCATCAAACAGAGAGTACTTTGAAGGTGAATGACATTTAGACATGTAAGAATAAATACACAATATTTTATAAATTCTGGGGGTTTTTTGGTCACCCCCTTGTATATAATGTATGAGATTTAGGTTGAGGTTTTTTGTTTTGTTTTGTTGTGGTTGTTGTTGTTTTGGCCTATGGATATCCAGTTGTTCCATTGTCATTTGTTGAGAGGAATATCCTTACTCCATTGAATTGTTTTGAGTACCTTTGTTAAAAATCAGTTGAGTGTGTGAATCTATTTCTGGGTTTATTTTATTCCATTGATCTCATGTATCTACCCCCTCTGCACACTGCCATGGTTACTGTAGCTATATATAATAGTAAGTCTTATTGTCGGGTAGAGTGTGTCATCTCATTTTGGCTTTTTCTAGTTTTCTTTTTTTTCTTTTTTTTTTTTTTGCCTTTCCACATAAATTTTAGAAGAATCTTGTCTCTATCTAAAAAAAAAGGCTTGCTGGTATTTTGATAGGAATTGAGTCAAACCTGTAGATCAATTCGGGAGAATTGACATCTTTACTGATTCTGTTTTATGTTAGTACATATAGACATGTATCATTCTGTTTAATGTATTCCATAGCATAGATATACTGGGGGTGTCAAAAATATATATACATTTTAAGAAATGTTATCTATGCTTTACATAAATACTGATGGTAATCACTTTGAGCACCTCTTGTAATTGCAGAAGTCAAACATGACTTGTATTCATCTTTTTATCAGTATATATTGAGTATTACAATTTTAATACAGATTTTTCCCTTTCTTAAAGTGTATACACATTTTTTGGCACCTTCTGTATATCACAGTTTATATAACCATTCCTATGTTGGGCATTAAAGTATACAATGCTAGTTTGCAAGAAGCTTCTCACTAGTTTTCTTTTTTATTGATATCACTGTATGCTTGTAGGAACATTTCTGTAGGAAATTTTGATAAATGTTCTGAAAGGTTCCCAAAAGGTTGTGCCTGTTTATAGTAAAAATAGCAGTGATGGAGAAGGCCTGTTTTTCTACAACCTCTCCAAACATTGGGAATTATCAGAGTTTAAAAGTCTTTGCCAATCAAATTATTTTTGTAAAATTCAAGTGTATAACTTAAACCAAAATTTTCCATCATCAAAAATTACTCATTTAAAATTGCTCATTAAAAAAAAAAAACATACAGAATTATATGAAGGGAAAAGGAAAATCTCCCTATCCTTTCCTTCCTTCCATCCCATTCTCTAGAGTAGCCAGTGTCAGGTTTGATGGAGAAGTATTCTGGACATTTGTCTATACACCATATACTTTTTCTTTTTTGACAGAAGAAATCATATGCAGTAGACTCTCCATTAACTGGAACTCAAGCAACTGGCAAACTCTAAAAAATTTTGCCAATTGCTTGAGAGTGCCAGTTCTCTTGAGTTCCAGTTAACGGAGTCTACGTATATTTATCTGGCATCTACCAATCCCCAAGGGGCTGGTTAACTGAGAATCTACTGTATTTTCATTCTGTTCTCCAATTTTCTTTTTTGCTTGACAGTATGTTATGGACAATTTTTCATTTGTGTAAGTGTGATTTTTGTTTAAGTAATATCTGTTCATATGTAACTCAAAAAGCAAAGGAGTTAAATGAATGTCATTATGAATGTTTCTAAAACACATATCTAAATTGGATTTTTACTTTCCTTTTTAAAAATACTGTGACTTAAAAATACTGTGATTGCCCAGTGGTTATTGTTATTTGACATTTCATTTCTATGAAAATATTGCTTTATTGTTAAAGAATTCTGTTTCTGATTAAATTTCATAGGGAATAGACCTCTGATGTCCTTAATTTACTAGCCCTCTTCTCTTACATACTGTATTGAGCTAGTAGATAGTAGTACAGCAGTCTGATATAAAGTAGCATTTCACTGAAAGTTCCATACTTGTGGGGAGATAGTATAATATGCCAGTAAACAAATATGCACCAGAAAATATTAAGTCTACAACAAAGTACACATTTTAAAAAATGTCATTTAGGAAAATAAAGATTATTATTTATTTTTTAAAAAAAGGGGACACAGAAAAACAAGTTTTCTTTTGGCTGTGGAGTTTCTATAATATATTTTCAGGGCAAATCTGGTGACAGGAAAAACAAAACAAAACCTTACCATGAGGGATATAAATCAATGTTAACTTTCCCCATATTTGTTCTATATAAGCTGTTGTAGTTGTATCTGTAGAGTTGAGTGAAGAGTATAGAAAGAAAAATGGGCACAGGTAGACTTAGTGGCCTAAATCAAATAAGTAATTGCTGTCAGCCCCATAAAAGCAGGAACTATGTCTGTCTGTCTTCTCTAGTGCTTAAAATAGTGTTTGCCACAAAGTAGATCTCAGTAAGTATCTATTGAATGCACTAATGACCAAAGGTAGAGTGCCAGGTAGAGAGTGATCAGTCTATAGGAGCCACAGGATTAGGGAGTTTCAAGGAAGAAGAAGTGAATGGCAGTTGTAAATATAACACGGGGTTTCTAAGGTCAAGTCTGAAAAATGTTCAACTGGATTTAGCAGTTAGCGATGAGAACAGTTTCCATGAAGTGCCCTTTAACACTGCCTCATTCTCTGACGCACTCGTTGCTTTCTGTACAGTCGCTTAGTACTTTGTATGGTATTGAAATTATGAGTTTGTGTATATGTATCTTCCATATACACAGATCATGAAAGGGCATCAGGGACAAGGACAGATCATGAAAGGGCATCAGGGACAAGGACTTGTTTCTTGGTATTTTTTGTTTGTTTTTTCTTTCTTTCTTTTTTTTTTTTTTTTTTTTTTTTTTTTTTTTTTTTTTTTTTTTTTTTTTTTTTTTAGTATCACCAGAGCCCGACACTATGCCTGGCTTATAGTAAATGCTTAAAAATGAAGAGTAAAACCCTATTATTTAAATTTTACTTTACAGGAAAAGGTGTTTTGAAGTGTCTATATTGTTACTTTTCTAATTGTTGCAGAGATATGAGATGAGTGTGTTTAGCCAAGGTGCTATATATATATATATATGAGCATATATTTAAGTTGCTAAATGGGATGGTGGTTCATTTGAGGGGAAAAGAAGCATTTTTAGGTTGAGGGGCACTTTTCATCAGGTCCTGAATGTAAATCCTGTCCTTGTCCAGTGAGATTTATTACCCCAGTTTCCCTCTGGATTGTTTCTAGCTTCTTGAGTTTGTAGTCCAGATTTTGAGTGAGGTCCTGTTTGAGAGATCAAACCTCTTACCTTAGAAACTAAATAACTTAATTTGCATTTCATCCACATTCTACACAATGTAAAGAGCCTAGCTGCAGTCTGAAAAATTAGGTTCACTTCTCTTTTTACCTTTTCTGGACCTGGTTAAGATAAATATCTTAAGAATTGGAAGAATCCAAGCTTATCTCATTGGGATCTGTGGACTATGCATAGTTGAATTTAGTCATTCCGGTTTCTTTAGGAATTAGCTGTGTAGAGTTTTTCTTTTTAAAAATCTAGCATCGTTTTAAGCTTTTTCTTTTGATTGAGATTTAATTTTTTTAATTTTAATGATTCACATTGGAACATATGCATATCCCCCACACTGTTCATCACTGTCAAGATAATGATTTATGCTTGTTTTGGCAGAGTGCTCTTTTTTTTTTAGGAGGAAGGTTATTTTTAGTTTTTGTGGAAAGGTTCTTAAAAGAAATGTGAGCTTAGGAGTGCAAGACTGCTCACCAGCTTGACTGGTATTTTTCTCTGAAATCTTTCAGTTAACAATAATACTTGCTTTCCCTAACTAGAACCTGAGGCTTGTCACCTTCTCACATCACTAAGGAGGCAAATTAAGTTATAAATGACAAAAGGAATTTTCTTGATTTTAGTGGACTATCAGCTTTCCAAAGCTATCATTGGAGTTACCACTATTTTAGGACATTTGAATTTCAGTTATGTATGATACTTAGACTACTGCCAATGCTTACTTGGAATGAACCAAAATGTAAATAAATAATTTTTGACAGAGACATTTGTGGTGGCTTTGCCATGATTTAATGAAGAGAAAGAGAGAAAAAGCAAAATATATTCAGAAAAGCATTTCTTTTTGTAAATGAGTAGCTTTTTCTCCTGTAGGGCATAGTGGTAGTTCAAAGATGGCCTTATTTTTCATATTCATTTTCTTGTCATTCTGAAAAGTGCTTTTTTAAATTAATTCTGATTTGGAGTTCAGTTTCTACTTACTCATTTTTCTCCCCACAACACCCCCAGCACCTTTATTATTCCCACAGAGGCCCTGTTGTCTTAGTACGTCTCCTCACTGGACTCCTCCTTTCTTCCTAAGCGCTGAAATGTAAAGTTGATCATCTTAGTTTTAGTAAGCTTATTTTTACAGAATATAGAGCAAGATTTTTAGCTTTATGGAGATGGTATGGACCATTTCGAGAGTCTGATGAGAAACCATAGATCTTCAACCCACAAAAATTTATGTTGCACACAGCGTTTTGTTTACAGTTTCAGGAGATTGGATCATGGATGTCTCCCTCCCTCCTCCTCTCTCTCTCTCTCTTGCATTACCACCCCATTCAAAAATTCCTGGTATAGGTAGAGATAAGAAAACATCTGGGTATTTGGTGGTGTTAACAGTGGTTTGCCAACTCTCCCACCATCTTTTATCAAAAAATACTTCAGTGATATTTTGCAGATAGTAGATAATAAAGTTAAATAGCTGAAACCCTTGTAACTCTTGAGAGCATGGACTGTCAAAAACTGAGAACAGACACAGCTAGTAATCAAAACACATAGACAGCTATATCAGTTACATAAGTAAGTGTGTTTTTTTTTATGTTCTGAGATTATTAGTGGGTGTTCCTTTATAGTTTCGTGTTGCAAAGAAAGTGGGGAGAGAAGAGGTCCTATTTTCAAAAAGTAAGAGATAAAACTTTGCAAATGTACAAAACTAATTTTCCTTGTATTATAAATGAGGACATTGAGATGTTGAAGGGTTAATTTATGTTTAGGATTCTAAACTGAAGTAGAGTAAGGGCTGAATTCTTAATCTATAGCCTGGAATTTTAGGTGTGAGGCAGCTCCTTGAAGGTAGAAGAGCCGAGGTACTGTGAGATGATGATGTAATGGCTCAGTGAAGGAGGCCTATAATCTGTATATAGTCTTTTTCTCTAGCATGGTGTATTACTCTCCCCATGAAAGCTTGTCTGATAACTTTTGCACTCTGTCTGCATCAGCATTTTGAGGAACAACCTACTGGTGGCCCTAGAAGATTAAAAGTCTAGAAACTTGAGCCACAGTCTTATTACTCAAACTCTCTTTGATTGGGAGCCAACTCTGGCTATCTTTGTATGTGTCCTCAATATCCTGATGGTTGACTTAGTTTTATTACTGGTTTATTTGTATTTGGCATAGTCAGCTTGTATGAGGACACAGCTTTATTTTACGTCTTTTAAAGAATAGATGGCCTATATTTGTGATAAGTTTTAACTAAAAGAGACTTCTTTCTTCATATAATAGTTTGTAACAACTAGAGTAGGTATGACATGAAAGCTTCACACACACACGTGGTATATTTTTTATCCTTTACATCCTCATAAACAGTAGGTTTCACTCAGGGAACACCTCCTCTGGGAAGCCTTTCCTAATTCCTCTTTTCCTCTTACCCCTTAGAATTAGCCAATTCTTCCTCTGTGCCTCTACCGAGAACCCTGTATGTATTTTTTTCACTGCATTGTATTGCCCTATTTGTTTATAGTCCATCTTAATGTGCTAGACTATAAGCTTCTTGAGGATATGGTCTATATCTTAGTCCTTTCTGTGTATAATGCCTGACATATAGAAGGTACTCAAAAATGTTTTTAAAAATATAAAGCACTTAAGGCAAGGATTAAGAACTCAGATGCCGGAAGTTCCCTGGTGGTGTAGTAGCTTAAGGCTTCGGCGCTGGCGCTGTCAGCGCTGCGGCCTAGGTTCGATTCCCAGCCAGGGAGCTACCCACATACCAAAAAGCAAAAAATAAATAAATAAATAAATAAAAAAGAACTCAGATGCCTTCAGGGTCCAGGCATTAATGAGTTAAGCAGACCTGTTAGAGACTCTGATGACTTGAAGAACACATGCCTTATCTAAAAGGGGCAGCTGCTACTCAGCTTCAACCAAATGGTGCCTTGTGGGAATGCTGACCCTGTGTTGCCACATCTTTTAATTTTTTAAGAGGAGTTAGACATTTGGGTTTTTATATGAAATCTCTCAATTGTTAAACATCAGCTATTTCGGATTTTTAAAAACTTTATTGAGGTATAATTGACTACAAAAAGTGTGTGTGTGTGTGTGTGTGTGTGTGTGTGTGTGTGTGTATAATGAGTGTATAGCTCAATCCATTTTTACAGACTGGACTGATAATTGTTTTAATATGGGCCAAACAAAACTGGATTGGCATGTAAGCATGTTTGCAACTTATGACAAGGCCATGTGGGAAACTCTGCAGTTTGCTTAAGAATCACCTAATAGGTAAAAGAGTCTTAAAGAAACACATCAGCCAAATGCAGTGTGTGGACCTTATTTGGATTATGATTCAAAGAAATCAAATGTAAAAGAACATTTATAAAATAATTAGGGAAATTTAAATGTTGATTGGCTGGTTTTTGACGGTTTAATAATATTAAAGAATTGTTAATTATTTTAGATGTAATATAGTTGGGGATTTTTATAGACTTCATTTTTTGGAGCAGTTTAGAGCAAAATTGAGCTCAAGGTATAGAGTTCCCAGATACCCTCTTCCCCTATACAGGTGCAGCCTCCCCCTCCTATCAACACTCTGACTCTACTGGTACATTTGTTACAATTGATGAACCTACATTGATACATGGTTATCATCCAAAGCCCCTAGTTTATATCGGGGTTCACTCTTGGTATTGTACCTTCTATGGGTTTGGACAAATGTATAATGACATGTAGCTACCATTATACTGTTATACATAGTTATTTTTAAAGAGTCTTTGAAGAGGCATATTAAACAATTTATGGATGAAATGGAATGATACTGGAATTTGCTTCAGAATAATTTGGGAGGAGTGTGAAACTTCAGGTTTAAATGAAACGTGATTGACCATATGTTGATAATCATTGAAGCTGGGTGGTGGAAACATGTGAGTTCATCATATGAATATCTCTCTTTTTGAATATATTTGAAATGTCCTACCTCCAAAAGTAAACCAAGATTCCAAATTAAAACTAAAGCATGATTTTTGGTGTCTATACCACTGCTGGTAACAGAATGTAAATTTGTGGAACTAAAGTCTGCAAAAGTAATAGCATTTTCTTTTTTCAATATAGGGCCCGAAAGTCAGTATACTAAGACTGCTCAGGAGATTGTGAATGTCTGTTACCAGACATTGACTGAGGTAAGTGATAAAGAGGTGGTCCCCTTGGGTCCTAACTTTCTGGAATCTCTTTATTCCCTTGGATTAGGAGACCTTCTTTGCCTGTCTACTTTAAAATAAACACCCTATCCCTCCTTACTTTGGATCCCTTATTTCTTTCCCTGCTTTATTTTCCTACCTAGCACTCAATGTTTTGTGTTTGTTTTTTTTAACAAACTATGTAATTAATTTATTTTAATTATCATATATGTCCTGTCTCTAGAATAGAAACTCTGTGAAGACAGGGATTTTTGTCTGCTTTGTTTACTTTTGTATCCCAAGGGCCTAAAACACATGTTGAATGAATTCATTAATTTTCATTATTTCTCAGTATGATGAGCATTTGACTCAGCTTGAGAAGGATATTTGTACAGCTAAAGAAGCAGCTTTGGAGGAAGCAGAATTAGAAAGCTTGGACCCAATGACCCCAGGGCCTTACACACCTCAGGTGAGTTTGAAGACTAGGAACCTCCTCTTACTGTTTTCTTATTGGTTTGGGAAATGGGGAGCATGTTAACAGATGTATTTACTGAGATACCCTTCTTCTCTGTCCTTCCTCTTCATATGCCTTTCGTGTGCTTTCTTGTCTTCTCAAAGGCTAAGGTGAGTGAGGGCCATGGGTCTTGGTGGCCTTGTTGAATCCAGAAGAGGCAGGTGCGGGATGAATGAGTGGGATGGGGTGGGGGCCTTAAATACTGTTTCAGCAGTATTTAAGAATACCAGATTCCTGACTACCGTGACCAAAGGCATTCTTTTTGAGTCTCCTGAGCTCCTTTGCCTAGGAATTGGAATTCTAGGAAATTCCGAGAGTATAGACATCTTAGTTAGAGATGTGGGCCACATTGTTCCTGTTCCTTATTGAAGTCTGATTACACATTTCCTCAGAAGTATCTCAGTGTAGCTCAGATGTCACCCATTTTCCTGGATTGACTCTTTCCTCGTAAATGAAGACAGGTAATCTTTATAATGTTCTTAAATTTACATGCCAAAAGACGAGAGTAGGGTTAATAAGAAATTTTTAGTGTTTCTGTTTTGACCCTTGAATATACCGAGTTCATTACATGTATACTATATTCTTAGAGGGCTGGCGTATTCGAAGAATAGGACTTACCAGAATATAGCTGGTGCTTGGTTTCTGTATTGGAGGCACTGTGGTAAAGTGGAAAGTTCATGACACTTGTCATAAAACAAGCCTGGGTTTGGAGCTTAGCTCTGCTACTAGCTAGTGCTTTTTATGAACTTGGAAAGTTAACCTGTCTCAGTTGTCCTTTTCTGTAAAATGTACTTTTCAAGATTGTTATAAACATTAAATGAGTTAATTTGCCTGGCACATAGTAAACATTCAATAAATGTGTGCTTCCTTATCTGTATGAAAGTTGTCTGTGAAGTTCTCAAAGGCCCTTGCAAATTTAACCAAATATTTTAATGCAAAATTCTCCCTATTCCCACTGGAAAACTTGTTTTCATTCTAATTCAGGTTTCACTCTGAATTGATAATGCAACCTATGTGATCTCTAGTGTTGGATTATTGCTGTCTATATCTTATTCATGCATTGTTCCTACCTACCTTTTACTCGTATCTCTTTCATCCCAAACCTAGGTTACTGAGGGACCAAATGTAAAGAACTCTAAGATACTTCTTCCAGGCCCAGAACAAGGAAAGGCTCTTGGAGTGTGTGGGCAGATTGGGTCATTGGGGGCTTGGGTGAGTGATGTTGTCCAGGAAGGCCTTATTTGCTAGTAGGCCCACAGCTTTCACCAGGCACTTTCTGGTAAGTGAAAGCCTGGGTTTTAGCCATCATTCCCCAGGAGAGTCTAGCCACAAGTGGCACATGGTTTGCTGTAGTCTGTTGACAGCGTAAATCTGGTGCTTTGGTGAGTCAGAGCCTTAGACCCAAAAGTCTTCTTCCTTTCTTTCCTACCCCTCCCATACTATCTCAAATGGCTGAGTAAAACCTGGCAACGGTTCTCCTTCCTGAGGAGTAGTTGTAGTTTGGTGCAGCTAGAAGATCTCCTATGAAGAGTAGGGTATAGATAGTGCCTCTTCATTTTTCCACTTCATCCTTTCATCATTGCCTTCATGTATATATTAATACACTTTAAAATAGTAAGCCCAATTCGTTACCTTTTAACCTGAGGAAGATTTACATGAGTGAGTGTCCTTAGTCATTATTACTCTCAAACCCAAATGTTATTAACGAATGTTTACATAAGTTTAACCTGTCGTAATACAATTCTGGTTATTAGAAACATAATAGTAATCATACTTTACTAAGTGATGGTGGTCAGTAATTTATTGTCACTTAACTATTTCCACCTAGTTTCTATTGCATCATATATTCAACTTTACACTATTTAAAACTGCTCGCTTTGTGGTTTCTCACAGCCTTCCATTTCCTGATTTTCTCTTCTGTTCCACAATTAGTTTATCTGCTCTGGAATGCTTTGAATTCTCTCTTTCAAAAACTCTCTTCTTAATAAGTCTTGCCTATTGGCTTGAAAAACCCCACAAAATAACATGTATGTTGGTATTTTTGTTGATAAAAGTAACATGTTCATTGTGAAATATTGGAAAATATTGGAAAATATAAAGAAGTAGTAAGTTAAGGTCACCATTCAGAAAGAACCAACCACTGTGAACATTTTGGTCTGTTGCTTTCAAATCTATAGCGGGTATGAGTGTGTGTACACGTGTGTATTTATAGACACACTTTAAAAATTTTTATTAAATTTGTTGGGGTGACATTGGTTAGTAAAATTATATAGGTTTCAAGATTACATTTCTATACTACATCTGTATATTGCATTTTGCATTTAAACATGAATTTGCATGTCATCCTTACGCAGGGGCATGCTAATCTTCTCTGTATCATTCCAATTTTAGTATATGTGCTGCTGATGCACTAAATAGACACATTTTTAAAGTGAAATTGGTCAAGATGGTTTTGTGTCTTGTTTTCGCTTCCATTGTATTATGAGCATTTCATTTCATTAAATAGTCTTTGAAAACATGATTTTTAAATAGCTGCATGATATTCCTACCCTCAGCCAGCTCGTTAGAGAATTCTTTTCTGTTTCTCCAGCCTGCACTTTATTGGTCCCTTCTGCCCTACTGTCATTGAATAGTACATTTGCTAAATCCCTGTTCTCTTAAGGAGAGGGAAGAGGGAAGGAACTATAATATATTGAATACCAGGTATTGGGTAAGGAGCATACATGTAACTCTTTTAACTATCACAACAGCCTTGTGAGACAGACATCATCCATGTTTTACAATTGAGGAAATCAAGACTTAGAGAGATTAATTTGTGAAAGTTACTCAGCTAGCAAATAGTAGAGCCAGGACTCAAACCCAGGGTAGTTTATTCCAAAGCCCATGGTTTTTCACCACACCATTTTGCCTCATAATATCCTCTGATGAGCTCATGAGCTATTAACCCATTTCATGCCTGTTAGGATTGAAATTCTTTGACCCATTTTCTGTTAAACATCTCTAAACAAAACATTCCAAATTGCACTGGTATGAAGCTATGAGCCTAAAAACAGTAAGGTAAACTTTAGTAGAGACTAGGTTGTTCAGTAGAAAGGCTGTTAGGACATATACTTGTCCTATAACTTTGATGATTTTCTGCTTCTGATCGTATGTATTAGATACCTCTTTGCTAAAATGAGCAACATTTGTAAGATTAGCAAAAACGTGTCCAAAAAGTTGTTTCAAACTATATTTTCTCTTTAAATGTGTTGGTCGGTGTGACCTTTTTCTGTGGTGAATGCTCTAAAGGGGAGTTTTCTGTATTTCTTACTTGCTTTCCTAAATAGAAGCTAAGTTGTATGATTTGTGCCACAGCCTCCCGATTTGTATGACACCAACACGTCCCTCAGTATGTCTCGAGATGCCTCTGTATTTCAAGATGAGAGCAATATGTCTGTCCTGGATATTCCCACTGCCACTCCAGAAAAACAAATGACACAGGTAGGTTATTCTTTCTCTCTTTGTGAGATTAGTGGTGTGCTTTGAGGTGGGAAATGGAGGAGTGTGTAGGGGTGATATGTGACATGTGTCAAGGATAATCAAGTTCCTTGGCCCTATGAATGAAGGCTTCAGAATGTGATTTCAGGGTGGTATGGTAGCAGGTTGCATGACTGGCATTGTCTACTGTCTGTCCCCATGGGCAGAATCAGGCACAGCAGATCTTCAGAGAAGGCACATATATGAAAAGTATATGGGGCATCAGAGTGACCTGACAGGTGACTAGAAAGACCAACTGCATTAAAAAACAAGAGTTCAAAATTGTTTCCCTGCTATTCGACTGTATGTATAAAAATTGTTTATAAAACTAGATTAAATTTTTAAAATTGATCTTTTCTAGTGGTAACAGAAAACACTTTGAAGCCAGAAATCCTATCCCCTGATCTCAGTCAGGGTTCCACTAGATAATACAAAATTCAGGAAGGTTTTTCTGTCCTAAAGAGTCCAACCCAAGCTAAGGAAAGCTTGCATTAGAAAGGAAGAGTCTCCTTGTGATGATATAGTTGGAGTAGACCAAAGACCTTCCTGTTTTGGGGTATTTTTACCCTACCTGTGATTTCCAAAGAATGAATGGGGGGAAATGCACATGGCTTGAGCTGTGTAAACAGCTTACATTGGCTGGAGTATTAGGGAGGAACATCCATCCTGGGTGAGAGCCCTTGTTAACTCCTATAGGCACGTCTCTCAGTGATGTGCTATTTGTGTTCCTTACTTAGATATGCCAGGGCCGAGGTAGGCTGGGCGAGGAAGACTCTGATGTAGATATTGAAGGGTATGATGAGGAGGAAGATGGGAAACCTAAGACTCCAGCCCCAGTGAGTATACTTACAGAAAGCTTATGGTTACATTATACCCTTATATGATAGGAGCCCCACCAATACAGGGCAGGCTAAATTCAGAGGGCCTCCATAGTGAGTGCCAATCTGACTTTAATCCTTGGAAGCAGCTAAAACAAGTCTACCCACCGAAATTACTTGACTTCTTATGAGGCAGCAAGGGGGCACTAGGGATGACTTCTGGTCCTTGGGCAATTGATGGGAGTTTGACCTTAGACTGGTCTTAATCAGGAAGGTGAAGATGCAGATGGTGACCTTGCAGATGAAGAGGAAGGAATTGTGCAACAGCCGCAAGCCAGTGTCCTGTATGAGGATTTGCTTATGTCTGAAGGTGAAGATGATGATGAAGATGCTGGGAGTGATGAAGAAGGAGATAATCCTTTCTCTGGTTAGTCTTGCTCCTTGCTTTTGTTTCTATGTACCTTACCATAACACCCTCAGGACTGGATAGGAAGCTCTTGGCCATATGTGCTGTTATCAGAAACTGCTCTTTTAATGAAGTCCCACTAATAGAGCTCAGAGTACCGAGCACTCACTCATAGGATGATCAAATTAGCCTTAGAGGAAGTGAAAAAATAAAACACAGGAGGTACAAAAGATAACAATGTGAAAAGGCAGTACCTAAGCAGCAGCTTTGATTTGAATTTTTGATAAAAATAAAAACAAAAAAGAAGTGTTATATGTAGAAATAGGGATGGAGAATTAAGAAAAAAGTTCCTGCTTTAAGGTATTTTGTGGATTAATGGCAATGGCAGGGGGAAAGTATAGAAGGAGATAGATAGGAAAAAAAACAGATAGATTGGATTGAGATGGAAAAAGGAAATGGTTATTTGGAATCAGTTTCCAAACTACAGATTTTGCCAAGTTGATCTTAGACACTCCTCTAAGGTGAGGGGTCCAGGCAGTATGCTTATATAGATGTATGGGGTAACTAGATTTGTAAGACCAAGCCAAAGATGTTAATTCTGTCAAGCTTATGTTAGAATCTGTCTCTTTTTACAGCTATCCAGCTGAGTGAAAGTGGAAGTGACTCTGATGTGGGGTCTGGTGGGATAAGACCCAAACAGCCCCACATGCTTCAGGAGAACACAAGGATGGGCATGGAAAATGAAGAAAGCATGATGTCCTATGAGGGAGACGGTGGGGAGGCTTCTCATGGTTTGGAGGATAGCAATATCAGGTAATCGGCAGCAGCATGCTACAGGCTGTGGCTTCATTGCCCAGCTATGATGTCAAAGGGCCCAGCGTCAGATTACTTTCATCCATCAAGCACTTCCTGAGCACCTACTAGGGCCAGGCACTGTGCTAGGCCCTTGGGGATGCACAGAGGAGCAAGAAGTATCCTGCCCTAGCGGAAGAGACTGATACAAACAAAATCACTACAAATAACGGTGTGCTAAGTGCTGTAGCATAAGAGTACAAAGTCCCAAGTCACCACTGAGAAGGGAGGGTCTCACTCTGCTCAGGAGTAATTAGAGAAAGTTTCACAGACAAGGGACCATTTGAACTGGGCCTTAGCGGATAAATGGGAGTCTACTAAGTAGATAAGTGGCAGCAGGTGAGGAGATCCTTAGAGATGGAACAATATGTTCAAAGGCACAGAAATGTAACCAAGTATGTTTCAGAGCAAAGGGAGGGTTTCTGGGAGTTGTGGCTCCAGAAATAGCAATGGATTATGTTGCAGAGGACCAGCACATTAAGACATTTGGATTTTGGGTATTGGGAATTATTATCTAAGGAAAAGGAAATAACATCAAATTTGTGTATTAAATAATTCTAGGACAATGATAACGATCTCAACTGGATCTGTTAGAAGCGGGGGTTGGGTGGGAGAAGAGACATATTCAAGCGCTAGTTAGAGGGTGAATTAATTGGATGTGGGAGACAAGGAGATCAGATATATAAGGAATGGGAATGTCACTGAGACAGCAAATAGGAAGAACAGACATTAGTTGAGGTGGGAAAGAAGGAAAAAATGAATTTGTATTCGGATGTGTTGGATTTAAAGTACAGATACATCCAGCCAGAGGCATCCAGGAAACACTTACAGTCTTTATTCATTCAGCAAATATTTATCACAAGTGCAAAAGTAACTATTATTGGGTCCCTTCCTTCAAGGAATTCAGTCTAATAGGAAACTTAAATCAGGTAAACAGGTGATTGATCACAGGGTAACATGAAAAGTGCTGTGATAGACAACCATGGGAGTTTTCTGGGACTTGGATAGGAGTGGGGTAGGGGAGCTGGTTAAAAAAGGAAACTGAGTTGAATCACAAATAAAAAAATTTGAAAATGTGTATCCCCGCTGGCCCCAAAATTTCAGGTCTAGGAAGTTACTCTATGGGAATAATGAAACACCCTCATCAAGATGTTTGTACAAGGATGTTTTTCACAGCATTGTTTCTAATAGTGGGAAAATTGGAGACAGCTTAAATGTCTTAGTGAGTGACTGTTAAATCTTGTTACAGCCATACAGTGGAATACCTGCAGCTATTAAAATGATGCTATAGATGTATGTTTATAAAGATGTTCATCATAATCATTAGTGAAAAAAGTAGATTCCTATAGAGTACATAGAGTATTCTAATTTTGTAAATTAAAAAAATGTTTAAACATCTAAGTGAAGTGCATAGAAAAAAAGAAGGTCATATACCAAAAGATTATCTCTGGGTAGTGGAGTTACTGGTGATTTTTTTTCTATTTTTAAACTAGTGAACATGCATTACTTGTGTGATTTTTTTTAAAGTAAAATTAAGAATAAACAAACAAACAAAAATAAAGAGCACTCTGGCAGAAGTATGAAGGATTAATTGGAGGAGAACAAGACTGTAGGCATGAAGACTGATTTCAGTAGTGTAGGCCAGAGATAACAAAGGACTAAACTGAGGCATGCAGAATCAGGATGGAAAGGAGGGGACCGAAGATGCAGAAACTTTAAGACTATTGACTAATTGGATATATAGATGAGTGAAGCTGTGGTAGATGAAACTAGGAGGCTCTCAGAGCATTTGTGGTCATCATGTAAGCTGGCAGTGTGTTGTCCAGGTGTAAGGGAGTTTCTTTCAGGTTCTTGTGTATATGCAGTTGTCAGGTTGATGTTTTTGTACAGGATCATTGTTCTCTCAGGGGCCTGTAGAACAGTCCAGAACCAGACCAGGGGAGGTAAGATGGGCTGATTCCTTGGTGGCACCAAGAATGGGACTGGTCAGCTAGATGGTGCCCGAGCTTGAGAGATGACATGTTTCTCTTCTCAGTTGTGGGAGCTATGAGGAGCCTGATCCCAAGTCGAACACCCAGGACACAAGCTTCAGCAGCATCGGTGGGTATGAGGTATCAGAGGAGGAAGAAGAGGAGGAGGAGGAGGAAGAGCAGCGCTCTGGGCCGAGCGTACTAAGCCAGGTCCACCTGTCAGAGGACGAGGAGGACAGTGAGGATTTCCACTCCATTGCTGGGGACAGTGACTTGGACTCTGATGAATGAGGCTTATTTTGGGCCTCCTTGGTCAGCTTTCCCTGTTCTCCAGCCTAGGTGATTCCACCTTTCCCCAATTCGTTTATATTTGTCCAGTGTCTGATCCTGAAATCACCAGATTAATACCTTAGCTTTTAAAAACTAGTAAGTAAATGATAATGAATTGCCTCTCTTGATCTTCCTGGGGCAGTGCCGCCCCTTGAATTAAAACTAAGCAACCCTCCTTTCTCCCTGTCACTAACAAAAATAGAGCAATCTCTTCCTTCTCCAGTTCCCTCCTTAAACTCTTCATTTATTGCTGTTGGTATCATTTTTCCCTGGGGAAGAAAAAGAAATTATGAAAGAACTAATGACTTTATGTCCTCTTGGTGTATTAGAATTTTTCCAGGCATCATGTCATCTCAGTTTTCTGATTTGCAAGCTGGAACGGGTGACAGCCCCCCTACTGGGACAGAGAATTTGGTTCTTTCTAGTGGACTCTATGCCACACTAAAACCAAATGTATTGGACAAACTGCCCATTATTTTACTATTTATTTGATTACATAATGTCTTGTTCCTAAATGGATTTGAGGCAAATGACTATATAAATCTTTGGGACAGCCTATATATCAGAAGTGGTATGCTGCCATGTAAATGTGTTCTGTCCCTCCGCCCCCCAGGGGAAATGATAGGAAAATGGTAAGCTCCTCAGGGCAAAGGCTGTGTCTTCTGTTTCTTTTCATGCTTGGGATATGGTTCTGTGCATAGTAGATGCTCAGTAAATGTTCCTAGGATATAAAATTTTCATCAGATTTGTTTTTGAGCATCTGCTCCATGATAAGCACTCTATCAGATCCTTGAGATGCAAAAGTAGGTAAGACACAGCCATTTTACCCAAAGAGCTCACCATCAGGCTGGGAGAGGTCGGGTGGGATTTAAAACATGTCAATACAGCATTGAAGTACTGTGAGATAAGTGCAATTTAAGAGTTAGGTAAAAAGTACAGGGGAAAATAGAGGAGTGTGATTATGTCTGAAAAAGTCAGGGAAGTCTTCCTCGAGGTCATTTTTAAGCTGATTGATGAAGAATTAGTAGGAGCTTTCCAGGTGGGAAAGTCTAGGCAGTGTAACGTGAAGTGCAAAGGCCGAAGCCTAGAAATGACAGAGTGTGTTCCTAGTTTGTTTGTTTGTTTGTTTGTACCTGCCTTGTTCCAGAAAGGATAAGGTGATTTAGTTCCAGTCCTTTAATGCTGGAATGGCTAGAGATGAGACTAAAAGATGGGCAGGAAGCATATCACAAAGAGCTTTGAATTTGATGCTAATGAATTTATATTATAGGAAATAAGGAGCTCTAGTGGAGTGATATAATCAGATTTGTGTTTTAGAAATTTTATAGATGAAAATGAAGGAATTGAAGAATCATAGGTAACGTGTGATTCCATTTTTAGAAAATACAAAATCATGTGCGTGTATTTATATGTATTATGTATACTTGTATATGCAAAGGAAAGGATCCGAAAGGATATACTCTTAAGCTGTTCACAATGATAACCTCTGGGGGATGGCATTGGAAGGGAGGGCACTATATGAATATATGTACACTAGGTGGGGTATTGTTTTTATTACTGTATTGTCTGAATTTTTTATAGGTATGTATTATTTTTGTAATAAAAATGTTTTTTAAAAATTCAAGCAGTAGTATGGAGAATGGTTTGGAGAAGAGATAAGGGGTAATGGAGCCCCAAACCAGGGCTGTGGCATTAAGATGGGAAGGGGAGGATGAATATTAGAGATCTTTAGGTGAGTATAATCAGTACAACTTGGTGACCAGTTGGCATTTGGGGGTGGAGGAGTGGAAGATGGCTTTTAGAATTTTGGTTTGGGAAAATGGGTGGGTACTTGGTACTCATGCTTTCATTCAACATTTATCAAGCCACCTGTTTTTATCAAGCAGTCTGCTAGATGCTAATACAGAAATAAGATGTAGTTTCTGATTGCAGGTAATTTAAGGTCTAGAATGAGAGACATGTAAATAAATAAGTTTAATAAGAAGTGACAATAAATATTTTCAAGGTTCTGGGGTGAAAGTAAGGAGTTACTGACTGTTTATGGAGTAAGAATGGGAAGACTTCAAGAGGAGACCCTTGAGATAGATGGAGATGAAGAGTAGGGAGGAGTTTGCCAGAGAATTAGAGGTCAGAAGAGGAGGACATTTTAGGCAGAGGGAATGGTGCTTAGGGGGAGGAAACTACATGGTGTGTTCATGGAATAAGTAGTTTTGGATGGGTAGAATATAGGGAACATACATAGTATAGTGATTACTAGGCTCAAGATGAAATGCTCATTTTAGAGAGCTTGATCTGGCAGCACTGTGAAAATGGATGGACTGAGGAGGGCTGATGCCAGATGAGAGATCATGGAGACTTAAACTGGCTGAGGCATTGACAGTAGGGATGGAATGAGAGGTACATCTTGGTGACTGAAAAGTAAAAAAGTAAAAACCTAAGTTTCTGACTGAGGTGAACAAGTTGAGGGTGGGAAGTAGGAGAAACAGTTAAATTTGATTGGGAGCATTAAATGGAAGGTATCACAGGTAGAAAACTTTGGATTTGTGAACCTTGTGAGTAGGTGAGATCACCTAAGGATCATATGTTGAGACAAGAGTTTGGAGGACAGAATCGTGGTGAAGACCAATATTTGGAGATGGTCAGAAATAGAAGGAAACCTGAAGAGGTGATGTTTTTCAAACCAAGGAAGTAGTTTTAAGGGGAAAAAAAGACATACATACCATGGTGAGGTAAAGTAATGTGAAGCCTGAGAGCGCGCCTTTGGGTTTAGCAACTAGGAGGCCCATGGTATGATGACTTTAGCTAGCAAAAGCATTTCCTCCTGCAGGACAAGAGATCTTTCCCCTGAGACAGAGAAAAGGATGGAGGGTAGCTACAGATCAGTGTGTAGATACGGGAGATAGGAAGTTGAAGGAGTATGTTTCATAGCTTCATTTTCCTCTGTGAAATAGGCAAGATCATCCTTGTGAGAAAAGTGAAAATAGGGCAGAAACTTGAATAAAAGTGTTGAACTACTGAGAGAGATAAGGAAAAATTGGCAAGCAGCTAAAGACCATCAATAGCAGAGATGCTGATTATGGTATATCCATTCAGTGAAAGAATATGCAACTGTTAAAAAGTAATGAGGAAAATCTGTATGTGCTAATATGGAACAATACAAGTTTCAGGTAGACAATATAATTCAACATCCATATAAACTACAATGTGCATACCCCAAAAGTCTAGTTATGTTCCATCTCCATGCAGTTGACCCCCCTTCACCACTTTTGCCCATCCCACCCCACCCCCAGCTCCTCTGGTAACCACTGATTTGTTCTCTGTATCTATGAGTTTGTTCATTTTTTTTTTTTTTTAGGTTCCTCATATGAGCGAAATTATGTGGTATTTCATTTTCTGACTTATTTCACTTAGCATTGTAACCTCAAAGATATTCTTGGAAAAAAAAATCAGTTATGGACTAGTAAGCAGCATTTGGTTTCATTTGTTTGGGGGACAAAGAATATAAATCTGTGTTTGCATATTCACAGAAAACATTTGGCAAGATGCACTTCAAGCTGTTAAAACCTGTGAGGTAGAGTAGGAAGAGGGCTCATTCTTTTCACTGGGAACCCTTCTATTAATGGTGGTGGTGGTGGTGTTTTTTGTTTTTTTGTTTTTTGTTTTTTTTTTTTTTAATAGTCACTGAGGGAAATGGGAGCTGGAGCTAACTAGGGATCCATGAAAGGATTGCTAGCTATTGAATGCACAAGTGGCTTCTTTGGTAGAGAATTTTAAATGGTACCAGTTTACTTACTTGTGTGGTTTTTCTCCAGAGGTACTTAGCAACAGAGCAGTCAGGGTGTAGAAGCACGAAAGGTAAAGTAATTTGGGGTGAAGACCTGGATTTAAGAAGCAGACTGGTAGATTTCCTTTCAATAACCATTTCTTGACTACTCTGTACCAAACACTGTGCTGGGTCCTGTGGATACAGTGCTGGAGATGGACAAGTACACACAAGCGTGTGATAAGTGAAATGATAAATGCAATGTCCTGTAAAGGTACAGAGGAGGACATGTACCCCCAAATCCAGAGCTAAAGGAGACAGGTTTTCTCAGACATGACTAGTAACAAGTTAGGCAGGCAAAGAAGGCACTGGGGTAGGGAATGGGCACCATTCCAGGCAGAGAAGAGAGCATGTGACTAAATTATTAGAGGGAGTTAGAGCATGGTGCATGGGGAGGGGCTGGCAAGAGCTGAAACTAAAATTAGCCTGGGTCCAGATCATGGCAGCTTGGCAGGCTTTGCTAAAAAATTTGAACTTAATCCTAAAGGTTATAGGGATGTGTTGAAGGACTTGGGTGACTTTAGTAGCAGTTTGGAATATGAATTGTAGGAGAATAGGACTGGAGATGAGGTGACATTCACTTAGGCAAAATAGGAGTCAAGTTGTAAGAGATTTGAGAGAATTTAGAAGGTAGACTGTACAAGTGACATTAAATATGGATGATATTTCAGTCAATCAGTCAATATTGATTCAGCCTTGTGGGTACCAGGCATTATTCTAGGTGCTCTGAATGCAGCAGTGAATAAAACATGGCCCCTTCCCTCAGAGGGCTTAGAATTTAATGGGGGAGATAGACAATAAACAAGAATGGAAAGTACTATAAAGAAAAAGCAAAATGATGTGAGAGGGTACAGGGTAAGGGTGTTAATGTGATGGTCCAGGAAACCCTTGCTGAACAGCGTCATTGCCATATAAATGTGTATGTATTGCTTTGATACAGGTAAAACCTTTTTTTATTTTATTTTTATTTTTTTAAAACATTTTTTTAAAATTTGAAAAGGTGGGCAGTAAAGAACCATAAACATTACTTTAAAAGACTAGCCAGAAAAGTATGAGGAAAGCAGGATGCACTGTGTTTGGGAATGACAAAGGAAAATTCCAAAGGAGGGAACGGTCAGCAAAGGCCTGTACTTCCAGAAAGGTCAGTCAGAGAAGGCTGAAATTTGTCATTTGGACTTGGCAGTTGGTGAGCCTAATGAAAACAGTTTCTTGGGAATAGTGGGTGCAGAAACCATATGGCAAGTGGGTTGAAGAATTGAATGTGAGGAAGTAGAAACAGCTTGACTCAAACAATAGCTTTCATTAGCTGTGCCAGCCTCTGTGTGGAAAGCTCGTCCTACCTGACCTCATTTAATCTTGAACCATCTATGAGATAGGTGTTGTTATTCCCATTTTACAGATGAGGAAACTTATTTTGGAGGCACAAAGGGTAGAGAGATTTGCCTTGGCCTAGAGAAGGACCACCTTTAAATTAAGACCAGAAAGATAGGTATTGGAGATACATAGAAGCAGTAGGAAGGGGGCAAACCATGCCTCTGGGCACTGTAGACCCTAATAAGGAGCTTTGTCTTTATCCAACAAAAGTGGGAATCTTTTCATCAGGAGTGGGGTGGAGCTTGAGAAAGTAACCTCAGGTTACTTTTTTTTTTTTTTTCCCCACTCTTGGTAGTTTAAGCTTCCTTTGCAATTCCAGGGTCTTCGGTATTACAGTACAATATTTGCCTAAATGTAATAATTTAAATTATTTTTCCCCGAATCTGAAGATAAACAACTGGTGTGCTTGTTTTAAAACAAAAAATACTGCTTCCTAGGCCCTAGTTCAGCCCTCTTGAGCCTGAATGTCTAGGGAAGAAAGCTGGTGGTCTGTCTATTTTAGAGATGGCCCAAGCAATTCTCATCTGAGAAGTTTGGGAAACTAATCCAGCAATAGCCCCCCAAACTGATGTTATCCTCAGCTGTTCTTTAACTAATGTACATTAAAATGGGAATAAGTGTTGCCTGTTGTGAATTTTAATTCCTTGGCTTGGAATTGTGCATTTTTAATATGCACATCTGTAATTCTCATGCAGAGTCCTTAAAATAATAATAGCAACCTTTGTATAAGGGCTTTAGAAAAAATACAGAATTATAATTTTTTAATTAACAGGTATATAATGCAAATTTACCCTTTGTTTTTTGGCTCCTAATATAGTCAAGGTTAGTTTTAAGTATTATCTTAAATCTCATTTATTTATAAATATATAATTTATAAATGCTCCAAGTTGGTTTAAATAGATGGAAGATTTTCAAAATCATTTCTTTTAAATTTTGCCTATGTAGGTTTGGATTTTCCACATTTTGGGAACTTGGAGTCCAGTGTTTTCAATCAACTCCCTATTACAACTTTTCACCTTTAACAATATCCATTTATCTTGATTTACAATAAAATAAAAATGTGTGTTTACATCCTGTCTTTCTCTCTCATTTATATAGTCCAAATAAGACTTTCTATTGACAGAAAATTTGACTCAGTTATCTATAATATATGTAGGCAGTGGTAAGATAACAGAGTAAGCAGAATTAAATTCTGTTTTAGTAGGTTGGAAGGTATGTCATATCAGTGATCACAAGATTATTCACTTTTTCTATGTTTTCTTCTCATGAAATCAGGAATAGTTTAAGTGGAGGAAAAAGCTATATTGGAAAACTGGGAGCAAATAAATGTTCAGAACTAGAGAAACAGTTAAATACTTAGGAAAGAAATTTATAAATGAGACATGAAAATTGCTAGGGCGCCAGATACGTTTTGCTTCATTTTTACCAACTGTGAATATATTAAAAGAAAGTATATAAGTAGTATATGAAAATCTGTTTATTTTTTTCCAGTACTGCAAACACTTATTAATTTATTCAATGTTGTCCTTAAGGCCTGGCAAAATCAGGGATGCTTTCTACCTGCGGCCTAGCGCATATTTGATTTTATTCATCACTAAGGTGAATTTTCAGAAGTGCAGAGTATATGCACACTGGCCTAGGGATTCACATCAAAAGCAGTGCCAAGCCACACCCAACAATTACCTGTGCTGCTTACAGTGTCTGTTGAACAATACACAGCCCCAGAACCAGTGTCACCCACTTGATGGCTGGATTTGATAGGGAAGATTGAAGCCACATGCTTCCCCTGAGCTCCTATGCTCCAGGATAGTTCCTTCTTCCTTCATGGGCGTAGGGGAAAAAGTATTCAGAATTGTCGTTATTCTCTTGGGTCAGAAATTATGGGCCCATGGTGGCATCAAATGTGATTTTCTTCTGCTTTATTTTGAAAATAAAAGAATAAGTTTTTCTATTATGTCATATATCCTATGGCAAGATGTACAGTAGACATTTATAAAGAGAGCAAGCAAGCAGAATTGTGAACGGAAGGGGCTTTAGATAGGGATTTGCAGATGTTTCAGATTCTTCTCCTTTAATGAAGACACACAGGCTATCTCTTGATGTTGAACACCATGACAAGGATTCTGAACTTCAGGTGTAGTAATGACAAGAGAAATCAAGTTAAGGGATTATTTTATTATCCAAGTTCACATGAGAAAAAATGAAGCCGTGGGAACAGGAATGATTTGAGAAATATACAGGAGGTAAAACTAGGAGGTCTGGATAATTGGAAGTGGGCAAGGACATATTTGGGATAACCCACAGGTCTCTGCCTTGGGTAACTGCATGGGTGGTGGTTCATCACTTGACATAGGAAGGACATAGAAGGCAAGTGCACCAATTTGAGGAAGAAGGTAGACAAATTCATTTTAGAAAATAATGAATTCCAGATGCCTTTAAGATATTCAAGGGGAGATTTCCAGATGCACAAAGAGCTCAGACCTAGAGATATTAGATAATGGGAGAAAATGGGTTAAAAATAGGCTTTTGATTCAAGCTTGATCAATGAAACTTAAGAGCACAGAAGAAGAGGAATCTGTCACAAAAAGGCTCTTATAGCCCAAGGGATTTGTGAGAGTAGAATGGTTCTTTGTTGCTAAGGAATTAAGCCCCTGTCCAACCCAAGATATTTTTACATTTATTATCTCATGAATCTCACCACAATCCTGTGAAGTAGATATTATCTTCATAGGAAACTGAGGTACAGAAAAGTCACTGACCAGTTTGACCCAAGGTCAACACAACTAGTAAATGGCAAAATAGGGATTTGCTCCTTGGTCACCTGATATCAGAGCCCAAGTTATTTATCCACTACCTTACTGCCTCCCAAGTTTTTATGGGCTTCCTTTCCCCTCAAGGACTAACTGCTTCACTATAGATTTTTTTCCTTTTTTAAAAAAAGTTTATTTTTGACTTCTCTCCCTCCTCTACCTCCCCCCTCCCTCTTACTCTCTGGTAACCACTAAACTGTTGTCTGTGTCAATGATTTTTTTTGTTCGTTTGTTTGTCTTGCAGTTTTTATCCCACATATGAGTGAAGTCATATGGTTCTTGACTTTTCTTGTCTGACTTACTTCACTCAGCATAATATTCTCAAGATCCATCCATGTTTTCGCAAAATGGCAGTGTTTCATCTTTTCTTATTGCTGAGTAGTATTCCATTATATATATGTACCATATCTTCTTTTTCCAGTCCTCTATCGAAGGATACTTTGGTTGTTTCCATGTCCTGGCCACCATGAATAATGCTGCAGTGAATATCATGGTGCATATATCTTTACAGAAAAAAGTTTTTAGATTTTTGGGGATTGCTAGGTCATATGGTAACTCTGTTCTTAATTTTTGGAGGACTCTCCATACTGTTTTCCGTAGTGGCTGTACTGACTTTACATCTCCACCAGCAGTGTTTGGGAGGTCCTTTTTCTCCACAGCCTCTCTAACACTTGTTATCATTTGTCTTGTTGATAATAGCCATTCTAACAGGTATGAGGTGTTATGTCATTGTGGTTTTGATTTGCATTTCCCTAACAGCTAGTGAAGTTGAGCATTTTTTCATACATTTGTTGGCCATCTGAATGTCTTCTTGGGAGAATTGTCTGTCTAGGTCCTGTGCCCATTTTTTAATTGGATTGTTTGTTTATTTTGTTGTTGAGTTGTACAAGTTCTTTATATATTTTGGATATTAGCCCCTTATCAGAGGCGTTATTTGCAAATATCTTCTCCCATTTGGTTGGTTGCCTCTTTATTTTGTTGGTGGTTTCTTTTTCTGTGCAGAAGCTTTTTAGTTCAGTGTAATCTCATTCATCTTATTTTTCATTTTTACTTCCCTTGCTTTTGAGGTCAAATTCATAAATTCCTCCCTGAATCCAAGGTCCATAAATTTAGTACCAATGTTTTCTTCAATGTATTTTATTGATTCAGGTCTTATGTTTAGGTCTTTGATCCATTTCGAGTTCATTTTGGTATATGGTGACAGATCACAGTCCAGATTCATTCTAGAGAAGGTGTTTATTTTAGACAACTCAATTCCTAAATTGCTTTATCCTAAATGTTGACATCTTTGAAATAATGTCAACATAGTTCTATGCACATATTAAGGCACGAAGTCAAGAGTTTAAACCAGTCTTCTGTTTGTTTGTTTGTTTCTTCCCCCAAAACAAAGGTTCTAGATTCTTAAAGGTGGAACCTTTTAGATATGTGGTGGTCGGGAAGTTCATCAGAATCCGAGAAGAGGATTGTTTTAAAGCCTCCAAAGTGATCAGGAACCCTGCCTCCCATTTCCCCAATCCCTGATTTAGACAATTTGATGAAGTTTTTCCAATGTTGCTAAAATTCTTAAGTCTTAATACTTAAATTCAAAACCAGTTGATTCCTTATCAATAAGAAATTTTTAGCTCTATCAATCAGCTCTCAGTCTATCAACAGTGGTTAAATAATCTTAACCTTTTTTTGGGGGGGTGGAAATTTTTGAAAAAATGGTAAAAGTTGTGAACTCTCCCTTCAGAAAAAATAGTGTAAGGTTTTATATATAATATCAGATGTTTCTTGGACTCCTGGTTAATAAGTGAATTTAAAAATAGGTGTAGTCTGAGGTTTGAAGTGATGTTCTCTCCAAAGGTGTCTTAAGTCTCAAACAGTAGAGCATAATTTAAATGTGCCTAAATCTTTTTTTTTTATAGGTTTTCATTTTTTTTTAATTCATTTTTATTGTTAGACTTATTGGGGTGACATCTGTTAGCAAGGATTACAGGCATACAATTCTACAGTGCATTGTCAACTTGATGTATAATAAGTTCACCACCTAATGTGACTTCTCTTTCCATCACCTTATATTTAGCTTCCCCTCCTCCTCTCCCACCCCCTCCCCTTTCTCCCCTCCCTAACCCATTCGTCCCCAAATAAACATTAAACTATCGATTGTGTCCATGGGTTATTTGTTTGTTCATTTCTTTTTTTCTTTGCTTTCAGTTTTATATTCCGCATATGAGTGAAATCATGCAGTTCTTTGTTTTTTCTGTCTGGCTTATTTCACTGAGCATGATGATCTCCAGGTTCATCCATTTTGTTGCAAATGGCAATATTTCATCTTTTCTTACAGTTGAGTAATATTCCATTGTGTATATGTACCACAGCTTCTTTATCCAGTCATCTGTCGCAGGGACCTTTGGTTGTTTCCATGTTTTGGCCACTGTGAACAGCACTGCAATGAACATTGGGGTACATAAGTCTTTGCGGACAAAGGTTTTCAAGTTCTTTGGGTAGATCCCCAGAAGGGGGATTGAAAAAAATCATAAGCAAAATATAGGCTTGACTACCAATTTATAATAGAAAAGTTTGTTTTCCTTGTTCATTTGTTGCTTTCAGTTTTATATCCCACATGAGTGAAGTCATATGGTTCTGGCCTTTTTCTGACTTATTTCACTTAGTGTGATACTCTCAAGATCCATCCATCTTGTTGCAAATAGCAGTATTTAATCTTTTCTTATGGCTGAACACACAATGCAATATAAACATGAAATATTATAGAATTTACTTTTGAAACTTGTATCATTTTATTAACCAGTGTCACCCCCAATAAATTAAAAGCTGAAAAAGAAAGAAAAGTTGGGTCAGCACATTTTCATTCTCCTGAGGTAAATTTAGAAATCATTCCATTTCAACCTTCTAAATGCCAGCTGTAACTCAGATTCCAGTAGAATCTGTGGACTACGAGGAAAAAAAACACATTTCAACAAAATCCCACATTTCAGATCCAAGTGTCTTAGAAAAATGTAGTGTGATGGTTTGAAATACAGGCATGAGTGTTATACTGGGGCCTCCACAACTTAACTAGCTATGTAACCTTGAACAGTTAACTAAGGTTTTGTTTCTAGGGGCAGAGGAAAATGGCAGGAAGAAAGACTCAAAGGCAGAAAAGAGATTGGTTTGTTGGAGGTACTGGAGCATTGCTAGAATAGCTCAAAGTGTACTAACCAGAAGCTAGAAGGGGAAGAAAAGATAAGGAATGAAGAAATAATCAGTATTTAAAATGCAACATAGGAGGCAAGTAAGAACTAAAAAATATCCATTGAATTTGGCAATTAGGAAGTCAGTGGAGTGGTATGAGCAGGAAATACAGCACTGACTTGAATTATTAGACAAAGTGTTTATATGTGTGTGTGTGTGTGTGTACACACACACACACACACATACATACATATACCTTTTAAAGTAAAAGAGGTACCTAGGAATAAATTTAAATAAAAAATCTTCAAGACCTTTATGAAAAAAAATGATTAAATTTTACTGAAAGATATTGAAGGGCTAAGTAAATGAAGAGACATTCCAGATTTATGAATAGGGAAATTCAATATTGGAAACATGAAAAAAGATGTCCTATTGATCTATGGATTTCAATGTATTTCCATCAAAATTTCAATAAGGTTTTTCATAGAATTTGACAAAGCAATTCTCAATTTTATATGAAAGAGGAATAGACCAAAAATAGCTAAGAAGACAAATAAGATGAGGGAACTGGAACTTCCTTCCCCTTTCAGATATCAAGATTTGTTATAAAGCAATAATTAAGAGAGTTTGGAATTGCCATAAGAATAAGCAAAAATAATAAGAGAACAGAATGGAGGGCCTAAAACAGAGGTGTCCAATCTTTTGGCTTCCCTGGGCCACATTGAAAGAAGAAGAATTGTCTTGGGCCACACATAAAATACACTAACAATAGCTGATGAGCTTTTAAAAAAAAGTCACAAAAAATCTCATAATGTTTTAAGAAAGTTTTTGAATTTGTGTTGCACCGCATTCAAAGCCATCCTGGGCCGCATGTGGCCCATCGGCCGTGGGTTGGACGAGCTTGGCCTAGAACAGTGGTTCTCAACCTTCCCAATGCCACGACCCTTTAATACAGTTCCTCATGTTGTGGTGACCCCCCAACCATAAAATTATTGGTAGCTGCTCTCTACACATGTGTGACTGGTCCACATAAGTACATTATGTGTTTTCCAATGGTCTTATGCGACCCCTGTGAAAGGGTCGTTTGACCCCTAAAGAGGTCGTGACCCACAGGTTGAGAACCGCTGGCCTAGAAGATAGTGGTGGCATTGCAGGTCAGTGGGGGAAAAAGATGGACTATTCAGTGAACAGCACTGGGACAATTTATTATCTATACAGGAAAAGAAATGAACTGAGATTGCTGTCTCACACCGCACACAAAAATTAATTCTGGATGAATCAAAGCCTTAGATGTGCTAGGCAAAAGTTATTAACTATATAGAAGAAAATATTTGAAAATATTTTTATAACCTCAGTATATGGAAGGATTTCTTAAGACAACCATAAAAGAAAGTTTGATATGTATTTGATGATGTTAAAATAACAACTCAATAAAAAATATATTTATTTATTAAAAAAAGAACAACCTCCGTTCATCAAAAGACATCAGTTTAGAAAAAGGCTATCTGGCAAAAGATATTTGCAATTCATATAACTGATAAAGGATAACGATCCTGAATATATCTACACACACCCACATATACATATTTTTTATTAAATGTATTTGGGTGACATCGGTTAGTAAAATCACATAGGTTCCAGGTGTATAATTCTACAGTGTATTATCTATGTGTTGCATTGTGTGCTCAGCACCCAAAGTCAGTTCTCCTTCCATCAGCATATATTTGACTTCCCTTCCCTCCTCTCTCACCCCTCCCTGCTTGCCCTCAGGTAACCACTAAATTATTGACTTGTATCCATGAGTTTTTGTTTCTTTATTGCTTTCAGTTTTATATCCTACATGAGTGAAGTCATATGGTTCTTGTTTTTTTCTGTCTGGCTTATTTCACGTAGCATGATGATCTCAAGGTCCTTCCATGTTGTTGCAAATGGCAGTATTTCATCTTTTCTCATGGTTGAGTAATATTCCATTGTGTATATGTACTACAACTTCTTTATCCAATCATCTATCAAGGGATACTTCGGTTGTTTCTAAATATATACATATTTTAAAAACTACTGTATAGCAATAAGAAAAATACAAGCCACACAATAGAAAATTGACCAAAAGACATAAACAGGGATTTTTCAGAAGATGAAACAGGAATGACCGATGAACAAAAGATGAGCTACCTCATCAGTAATCAGGGAAATACAAAGGCTGACCACAATGAAATTCATTTTATACCCATCAGACTGACAAATATTCAAAAGTGTTAATAGTACCAGTGTTGTCAAAGAGTTTATGCAATAGAAATCCTGGCAGAAATGTACCGTCACTTTAGATATATTTTGACATTTAGTCAATCTCAGCATGGTTACAGGCATATCTAGTTTTATTGGACTTCATAAATGTTATGTTTTTTACAAATTGAAGGCAAGACCCTCCATCAGCAAACTGATTACAACTTGCTTTATTGCATGGCCTGGAACCAGTATCTCTGATGTACACTTGTGTACTCTATGACTCAGCAATTCTATCCCTAGCTATATACACTAGAAAAATCTTGCACTCATGTACCAGAATATATGTATAAGAATTCAAGAGCATTCAGAACAGCACTGATCTTAATAGTAAAAAGCTGGAAATAGTTCAAATGTCCTTTGGCAGGACATTTGGCTTAATAAATTGTGGAATAATCATAAAATGGAAAACTAAACATTGGTGAAAAGAAATACCTGCAGCTACAAATAGCAACGTGGATGAATCCCATAAAAATAATGTGTAGAAACATCAAGTTGACAATGCACTGTAGAATTGTATGCCTGAAACCTATGTAATCCTTGCTAACAGATGTCACCCCAATAAAAAAAATAAAAAAAAGAGCAAGTTAAGAAAAATTTAAATAGTATTATTTTATCTGTGTAAAGTAGCAAAACACAGGGGAAAAAGCAATAAAGAAAAGTAAAATTTCCTGAAAACAGTTATATCTTGCAGGTAAAGAGAGCAATGCAGATCAGAAGGGCATGCAGAGGGCTTCAGAGGCACTGGCCATGTTCTGCTTCTCAAGCTGGTTGTGGGTATAGGGGTGTTCATTTTTATTATCCTTTAAATCATATGCTCATATATATGAGGTCGGACAGTTAATTTTGTGAACTCATCCTAGAAAAAGTACTACTACATGCCTCATTGCTGAATATCACTATGGTCACCTTCAGAGTATTCCCGTTGGGAAGCTATGCACCTATATCAGCGCCTAGTCTACCCTTCAAAGCAGTTTTGGAACTATGTTTCTGGATGGCCATCAGAGCCGTCGTCGTACCCAAAATCTGACAATTAAGTTTGTGAACTCGTAATATTTATTGAACGAGTGAATACTGTGTGCCAGGCAGTGATCTAAGTGCTGGGAATACAGCATCGAACAAAATAAAATCCCTCATTTTGTGTGTGTGGGGGGAGATAGTAAATAAACATATGGAAGGTGGTTTTAAGTACCACAAAGTAAACTAGAGTATGGAAAAGGTATGGTGGGGGGCGGAACACATCGCTATTTTAGATAAGGTGTTCAGGGAAGACCCTTCTGAGAGGGTCACATTGGAGCAGAGAAGTTAATGAAGTGAGGGAATAAATCATGTAGCTATCCAAGGGAAGATCATTCCAGACAGAGGGGACAGCCAGCACAAGGACACTGAGACAGTACAGGTGCTTGGTATGTTAGAGAAATAGCCAAGAGGCCATTGTGTCTGGTGCAGTGTAAACAGAGTGTGGTAAGAGAATGAGGTCACAGAGATTTTCAGGGACCAGGTTCTGTAATTCTTTGTGGCATGGGAAGCCATTCAAAGGTTTCAAGCTTGGAATGATGTGATTTTATTTATGTTTTGAGAAGAATCAGTTAGGCTTTATGGTAAATACTAGGAGGCAATGGTGAAAGCAGGGAGATTGGTTAAAAATTGTCTTCGTAATGCAGGCAAGAGATGGTGGTGGCTTGACTGAGGTTGGTAGTAATGGAGATGATGAGAAATGAGAGTGGAGATGTATTCTGAAGGTAGAGCCAACAGGATTTACTGATAGATTGGACGTGAGGTGTGAGACAAAGGGAGGAGTCAGGGCTGACTCCCAGGCCTGAGAGACTAGAAGGCCGGAGATGCTATGTAATGAAATGAAGAACATTGAGGGGAAAGAATTGTGTTGGGCCACACATAAAATACAGTAACACTAACAATAGCTGGTGAGCTAAAGAAAAAAAATCTTGCATAAAAATCTCGTAATGTTTTAAGAATTTGTGTTGGACTGCATTCAAAGCCATTCTGGGCCACAGGTTGGACATGTCTGATGTAGACAGTGTTTAAAGCCATGAGAGTAGGTTAGATCGCTGAAGAATTGAGTGCAAAGAAGAGAAGAGGTTAAAGGCCTGAGTCCTGGGTGTACTCGAACAAATATAGAGGCCAGGGAGATGCAGCAGACTCCTTGAAAAAGGCCAGGAAGGAATAAACTGTGAAGAAGAAAACCAGGGGGTGGGAGTATAATTCCCAAGGCCAAGGAAAAAGAATTCCTAAAAGGAAGTCATGATTAACATAAATGCTGCTGAGAGGTCCAGTAGGATAATGCCTGAGAACTGAGGCAAAATGGAATTGGCAAAATGAAGGTAATTGGGTAGTTAACAAGAACAACCTCAGTGGAGTAGTGGTAGTAAGAGCCTGGTTAAAGTTGGTTTAAGAGAGCAGGAGGTGGGAAGTGGAGACAGTGAGTAGACAGCTGAGTTTTAAGGGGAGCAGAGAAAGGAGACAGTGTCTCAAGGTGGATGTGAGGAGATTGTGTGTGCGTGTGTGTGTTGTTACTAAAGGAGACATACTAATACTTTCGATGCTTGTATTTAAGGCAAAATTCTTATACTCAAGTAGTCCTCAGCCTAGCAAATGGAGAATATAAGTAAATATTAATAAAATCTAAAACCTAATAGGTTACTCTAGTGAAATGGATAAAATAATTACTATGGTAGCAGAGAGGGATCATCTAACACTGTCTGGGGAAGTTAGGAAGACTCCAAGTAATATTTGAACTGATAGTTGAAAGAGAAAAAGTTATTTGATTGTATAAATCAGAGAAGGAATTCCACAAAAAGCCATCTATCTATCCATAGGCATGGATGCCTAAAAGCATATTTCATTGTGGATCTGCAGGTGATTTGGAATACCTGAAATAATGGTGGTGCATGCATCTAGAAAGGAGATAGAGCCAAATCTTGATGGATACTGTTTGCCGTTCCATGAAGAATGGGCTCTATCCTGAAATTGATAGGTTTTAAGTTGGAAAGTGACATGATGACATTTGTGTGCCTGTAAGTTCCAGAAAACGTGACCTAAACATGTAGGGATTTGTTATTCTCACCTAAGAAATCCAGGAATAGGTAGTTGCTGGTATTGGTTCATTGGCTTAGCAATGTTATCGAGAATTCGTTTTCTGTCTTTATATTCAACCCTCCTTAGCATGTTGGCTTTTTGCCCTCATGCTTTTTTTTTCATAGTCCCAGGATGGCTGCTTCAGCTCCAATAATCATATTCATGTTTGGGGAAGGAAAAAGGGAGAAAGAACTGAGTGACATTAGTTATGGCTCTCCCTTATGTCATGAAATCAGGAGCTTTCTTCCATTAGCAACACACTGCCCTTTATCTCCTGACTTAGACCAAGCATGATTCATTGCCTGGGGTTGGGCATATTTCTTCCCTACATACATCTGAGTTCTCTTAGCCAATGAGAAGTCAGGGAAATCAATTTGAAAATTATTGTAGTAACTCAGAAAAACAACAGTGAGGATAAAGGACAAAAGGATGGGAGGGAAGATGGGATGGGTGGGAAGGGTGAAGGGATTGAGAAATGCAAATTGGTTGATACAGTGGTTACAGGGATGTGAGGTACAGTGTAGGGAGTATAGATAATAATGTCAAAAAAAGCTATGCAGGGTGTCAAATGGACAATGGACCCATTGGGAGGAACACTATAAATTATATAGATGCCTACCTGAAAATAATACAAATTAATGTTGAATGGCAACTGTTACTAGGTTGGTGCAAAAGTAATTGCGATTTCGGACCGTGAATTTTAAATCATGATAACTAGGCTCAAACACATCTTTATTAATCAAAATAGGAACCATTATAATCAACACATTTTTGCCAATGAAAAATAAGTTTGTTTATTCCTGTAGCATAAAAATCGGTCCTTCAGGATTCATCAAACTCTTGGAAAGCATTTTCTGCATCCTGCTGCTGGTTTGTGGAAGTATTTTCCCTGCAAAAAGTTGTCAAGATACTTGAAGAAGTGATAGTCGCTTGGTGAGAGGTCGGGTGAATATGGCCAATGAAGCAAAACTTCATAGCCCAATTTGTTCAGCTTTTGAAGCATTGGTTGTGCTAAGTGTGCTTGGACCTTGTCCTGGAGAAGAATCGGGCCCTTTCTCTTGACCAATGCCAGCTGCAGGCATTTCAGTCAGTGCATCTCATCAATTTGCTGAACATACTTCTCAGATGTGATGGTTTCACTGGGATTCAGAAAGCTGTAGTGGATCAGGCTGGCAGCAGACCACCAAACAGTGACCATGACCCTTTTTTGGTGCAAGTTTGGCTTTGGGAAGTGCTTTGGAGCTTCTTGGTCCAACCACTGAGCTGGTTGCCACCGATTATCCTTTAAAATCCACTTTTCATCTCATGTCACAGTCTAATTGCGAAATGGTTTGTAGTTGCATAGAATAAGAGATAATGACACTTTAAAGCAAAGATTTTTTTTATTTCTAGTCAGTTCATGAGACACCTACTTATCAAGCTTTTTCACCTGCCCAATTTGCTTCAAATGCCAAATGACCGTAAAATGATCGATATTGAGTTCTTCAGCAATTTCTCTTGTAAGAGGATCAGCTTCAATGATTGCTGTCAGTTGGTCGTTGTCAACTTTTGATGGCCAGCCACTATGCTCCTTATCTTCAAGGCTCTTATTTCCTTTGCAAAACTTCTTGAACCACCGCTGCACTGTATATTCATTAGCAGTTCCTGGGCCAAATGTTGATGATGTGATGTTTCTGCTGCTTTACAAACCATTTTAAACTCAAATAAGAAAAATCACTCAAATTTGCTTTTTGTCTAATAACATCATTTCTGTAGTCTAAAATAAATATAAAATAAACAGAAGTCATAAGTCATTAGCAAAAATACATGAAGTGAGAAATACGCATTAAAATGATGTATAACATAACCTTTATTTAAGGATGTATTCCAGTATCAAATGGCAAATTTCAACAATGCAAAAACTTGCAATTACTTTTGTATCAACCTAATACATACTCATGGGTTGTAGAGTAAAGCACAGGGAATGTAGTCAGTGGTATTGTAACAGCTATATGTAAGGCACCAAATGGGAAATAGGCCTTTTGGGGTTATCACTGTATAAAGATTCTAAATATGTCTATGGTACACGTGAAACTAATGAATAAAAAAAGGACAAAAGGAATGGATTCACTAACTCTTCAGGAATATTGGTAACCAAATGAAAATGGGAATGAAGGAGAAAGTAAAGATGACTCTCATAATATTTATGAGGTCTGACAATTAAGTTCATCAACTTAACACTGCACTTAGTTGGCAGCACTGTACACACAACTCAGTAAGGTTTTATAACCTTGGTATATCTGTGTCTCACAGCTGTGTTTGTGTCAACATGTGATGTCTTGCTTAGTGGCATTCATTATTGTTGTTGCCTGTTTCTGTGTGCCATCATGAGAGTGTTGGAGATTAAATTAGAGCAACAAATAAACATTGAAAATTCTTGTTAAACTTGGCAAGAGTGGAAGTGAAATCAGAGACCTTAGTCCAAGTTTATGGGGATAATGCCATGAAGAAAATGGCAGTGTACAAATGGATTAAACGTTTTTCTGAGGGGAGAGAAAATGTCACTGATGAGGAGAGGTCAGGGCAGCCAGTAATGAGCAGAACTGACAAAAACGTTGCAAAAATTCATCAAATTGTGTGTCAAAATCATTGGCTGACTATGAGAAGCATAGCAGACCAAGTAAATATCGATAAAGAAACAGGAATATCTTCACTGAAAATCGTGGCATGAGAAAGAAAGATATATGCAAAAATGGTCCCGAAGGAGCTCACCGATGAACAAAAGCAAAGGAGAGTCGAAGTTTGCCAAGACCTTTTGGAGAGGCAAGATGATGTTTTTGAGCTGTGTTATCATTGGTTATGAAACATTGGTATACCAATACGACCCCGAAACAAAACATCAAAGTACACAATGGAAGTCAGCCAATTCTCCAAGACCAAAAAAGTTCTGTTAATCTAAATCAAGAGTCAAAACTATGTTGCTAACCTTTTTTGATATCAGAGGGATTGTTCATTATGAATGTGTACCAACTGGACAGTCAACCAAGTTTACTCTTTGAAAGTGCTGAAAAGGCTGCATGAAAAAGTTAGGTGAAGACAACTTGAAATTTTTTCCAACAACTCATGCCTCTTGCATCACAACAATGCCTGTGAGGGAGTGTTTAGTCAGTACATAAATAACTGTATTGGAACACCCTTGCTACTCACATGATCTGGCCCCCAATGAAATTTTTCTTTACCCGAAGATTAAGGAAATATTGAAAGGAAGACATTTTGATGAGATTCAAGACATCAAGGATAATACAACAACAGCTCCCATGGCCATTCCAGAATAATAGTTCCAAAACTGCTTTGAAGGGTGGACTAAGGCGATGGCGTTGGTACATAACTTCCCAAGAGGAGTACTTCAAAGGTGGCCATAGTGATAATTCAGCACTGAGATATGTGACACTTTTTCTAGGATGAATTTCAAACTTAATTGTCAGACCTCATATATCATAGGAGGTGGTTATGCTATTAACCAAGACAGGGAACTCCAAAAGCAAAATATATTTGGTGGGTGTGGTAGAGGGAATATAAGGCATTTTCTTCTACTTTATGAAAGAAAACTTTGTTTTACTTAGTTTTAATACATTTTATTATAAAATGTTTATAATAAAGAAAATGTCCAGCCATAATTCCCCCATTTTTCATATTACATGGTTGGATACTTTCTGGACAGCCCTCATATTTTATCAAAAAAGAGATCATACTACATATGTTATTCTGCAACTTTCTTTTTACACTTAATATATTGTGAACATCTCTCTCTACACACACATAAACATACATATCTCATTCATTTTTAATTGAAATTTCTGTTGAGATAATTGTAAGAGATAATGAGATTCCCTAGTACACTATGCCCAGTTTCTACCAATGACAATATTTTGCAAAACTATAATGTCACAAGCAGGATATTGACATTGATACAATGTACCAATTTTATTTAGATTACCTGTTTGCCTCATTATTTTTTAACATTCTATTAATGGACCTTTACTTTTCCAATTTTTTGCTCTTAAAAATGCTTAAATCTCCTGGATTCTATTCAGTCTCTTTACCATAGTTTGCTATGTATAATGTGCTCCTGTGTATGATGCACACTCATGTTTTTGGCCCAAACTTTCAGGGGAAAAAAATCTTTTGTTTAAAAAATTTTTTTTTATTACTCGTTTCATTTTTTTAATTTAGCTTTCTGACTCTGTGCTTGTGCCTTCAACACTTTCACAACGATTTCTGCTCCTCGATGAGGAAAGCACACTTGATCCTGTCACGGACACATTTAGCACTCATGGATCCTCCATAGGCCCTGCTGACATGTTTTTTCGTTTTAGACAACCTCATTAGAACTTTAGGTCTCACAGCCCGAACTCCACGAAGTTGGCCTGGGCACACGCCACATGCAGACTTTGGTGCTTTCCCAACCTTCTTGGTATAAAGGTAAACAATTCTATTACCAGGGGTTCAAGACAGCCTAGTTTTGTTAGAGGCTGTATTGTAGGACAGCCTCCGACGGTATGTCAAACATTGGACCATTCTGAATGCCTGTAGACACTGTCCCTGGAAGACAAAAAGCTGTTTTAAATTTTTAATTCAAATTTTTATTTGTATATATTTAGGTACTTGTTTTTTGTATTATAAAGGAATTTTAGGGGAGTTCCCTGATGGTGTAGCGGCTTAAGGCTTCGGCGCTTGCGCTGTCAGCACTGCAGCCTGGGTTCGATTCCCAGCTGGGGAACTACCCACATACCAAAAAAAAGCAAAAAAATAAAATAAAACAAAACAAAACAAGAAAAAAAGGAATTTTAGCATTTTTAACATATTACAGTTCAAGAAATTTTATGTAACACTTTTAACTCGTAAGTATAAATAAAAGAATGAAAAACATTTATGTAGATACAGAATTAGTACTATCCATGTATAATGTGCATCCTTATTTTCCCTCACAAATTTGGGCAAAAAAGTGTGCATATACAAGGCAAAATACGGTAATCTTTTTTTTCTGGACCACTATAAAACTGTTAATTACTATGCATTTAATTATATCTAGTGGGTCACATGACCTTGCATCCCTTAAAGCAGTGGTCCCCAGCCTTTTTGGCACCAGGGACCCGTTTCATGGAAGACAGTTTTTCCACGGACTGCGGCGGGGGGCGGGGGGAATGATTTTGTGATGATTCAAGTGCATTACCCTTATTGTGCATTTTACTTCTATTATTATTGTCACCATAATGTAGAATTAGTGGGAGCCCTGAGCTTGTTTTTCTACAACTAGATGGTCCCTTCTGAGACAAGTGCACATTGTGGGAAAGAGACGCAGATGAAATTGGTAAATAAAATAATGGGCAGGCCACTTGCAGACTAAAGTGTGGGATTCTGACTTAAAGTCTGCCACCACATGCAGCTGTACAATTGAAGTACATCAACTCACTTGTCTCTGTAAAGCCTGCCACCAGATGCAGCTTACTTATCACTTGCCACTCACTGATAGGGTTTTGAAATCGTCTGCAAGCAATTCATTTATTATGATCTCTGTGCAGTCAAACCTCTCTGCTAATGTTAATCTGTATTTGTGGCTGCTCCCCAGTGCCAACTTTGCTGCCTCAGCTCCACCTCAGATCATCAGGCATTAGATTCTCATAAGGAATGTGCAACCTAGGGTGGCATGCACAGTTCACAATAGGGTTTGCACTCCTAGGAGAATCTAATGCCCCCGCTGATCTGACAGGAGGCGGAGCTCGGGCAGTAATGTGAGTGATGGGGAGAGGCAGTAAATACAGATGAAGCGTTGCTCACTTGTCTGCTGCTCACCTCTTGCTGTGTGGCCCAGTTTCTCACAGACCAAGGACCAGTACCAGTCCAGCGGTTGGGGACCCCTGCTTTAAAGTATTTTCTTTGGCTACTGTGGTAGACATATCCCTCCAGTGATCCCCATGTCCTGGTATCTTTGCCTTTGTATAATGCACTCCTCTTGACTGTGGGCTGGACCTAGTAACCTAACAAATAGGATACAGCAAAGGTGATAAGATACTGTTTCTAACACTGACTTATACAAGACCATGACTTCCATCTTGCTAGGACTCTCTTGCTCTCTCTTGCTTGTTCCTTCTGAGGAAACCAACTGCAATGTTGTGAGCTGCCCTGTGGAGAGCTCAAAATGGCAAGTACCTGAGACCCTCAGTCCAGCAGTCCACACGGAACCGAATCCTGCTATCAACCACAGAGTGAATGTGAAAGCAGACCTTGCTTGGATTGAACCTTGCGATGAATGCAGTCCTGGCTGATACTTTGATTGCAGCCTTATGAGAGACTATGATCTGTAGAGCTTAGGTAAGCAGTGCCCAGTTTTCTGACCCATAGGAACAATAAGATAATAAATGTGTGGTTCTGTTTTCACTTTTTGTTTTGTGGTAACTGTAGATTTACCGACATTTAAAAAATACAGAAATTCCAATACCCTTTACCCAGGTTTCTCCAGTGGTGACATCTTATGTAAATAACTATAGAATAGTATACAACTAGGAAATTGACATGGATATAATTCACAGACCTTATTCAGATTTTATCACCTTCACATACATTCATTTGCATGTGTGTTTGTGTGTATGTGTGTTTAGTTCTGTGTAATTGTTTATGTGTAGATTTGTGCAACCACCACCACAGTTAATATATTGAGCAGTTTCATCACTAGATGGTACATGATACCCTTTTATAGCCCCTGAGCATAGAATCTAGGTTAGCTGTTTTTTTTTTTTCTTTCAGTATTTCAGAGATAGTGCTTCATTGACTTCCGGTGTGCATTTTTTCTGACTATGAATCTGTTGTCATTATATTGATTCTTTTGTACATAACATAACTTGTTTCCTCTGGCTACTTTTAAGATTTTTTTCTTTGTCACTGGTTGTAAGCAATGTAATTATAAGGTACTATGATATGTGGGTTTTCTAAAATTGTAAATACACACACAAACACACACATATACATATATAAAATTTGCCACTCCACCATTTTTACACATTAATTATACAATCTTATTCAAACATCACCACTATTGCCAATACCCTTTATCATTTGAAATAGAAACCCTGTACTCATTAAACAACTCCCCATTTTCCCCAGCCCCGAGGTTTTAGTAACCATTTTACCTTCTGTCTCTCTGAATTTGCCTACTCTTAAGTACCTCATGTGAGTGGAATCATACAGTATTTGTCCATTTGTCACTGGCTTGTTTCACTTAGCATAATGTCTTCAATGTTTGTATATGGATTCTTTAGGTTTTCTTTTTTTTTTTCCTTTGTATAAAATCATGTCATCTGTGAGTGGAGATAGTTTTATTTTTTTCCTTTCCACTTTGAATGCCTTGTATTTCTTTTTCTCTCCTGATTGCTCTGGCTAGAACTTCCAGTACTGTGTTAAATAAATAGAAGTAGTGACAGTGGACATCCTTGCTTTGCTCCAAATCTTAGGGAAAAGGTTTTAGTCTTTCAGCATTGAGTATAATAGTGGTAGAAGTTTCAAATATCACCTTTATCATATTTAGGAAGTTCTCTTCTATTCCTAGTTTGTTGAATGTTTTTATCATTAAAACATGTTAAGAGTTAGCCAAATGCTCTCTCTGCATCAGTTGAAATGATGATGTGTTTTTCATTCATTATCTTAATATGGTGTTTTACATTGACTGATTTTCATATGTTGAACCACCCTTGCATTCCTGGGATGAATCCCACTTGGTCATGGTGTATAAGCCTTTTAATATGCTACTGAATTTTGTTTTCTTTTGTTTCAGTTTCTGAACTTACATCCATAAAGGATATTGATCTGTAGATTTCTTGTAGTATCTTTGTCTGGCTCTGGTATCAAAGTAATGCTGGCTTTGTAGGATGAGTTAGGAAGTATTCCCTACTCTTCAGTTTTTTGGAAGAGTTTGAAAAGGGTTGGTGTTACTTCTTTAAATGTTTGGTAGTATTCACCAGGGAAGCCATATGGCCCTAGGCTTTTCTTTGTTGTGAAGTTTGATTATGATTCAATCTCCTTAACTTGTATAGTCAGATTTTGTATTTTTTCGTGACTTAATTTTGGTAGCTTGTGTGTTTCTAGGAATTTCTCTGTTTCATCCAATTTGTTAGCATAGTTGTTTCTAGTAGTCTCTTATAATCCTTTTTATTTCTGTGAAGTCTGTAGTAAAAGTACCCTCTTTTCATTACTGATTTTAGTAATTTGAGTCTCATTTCTCTTTTTTTTTTTTCTTTTCTTTTTCTTTTTTCTTTTTTTAAATATATGTGGGTAGTTCCCTGGCTGGGAATCGAACCCAGGCCACAGCGTTGACAGCGCTGAAGCCTAGCCACTACACCACCAGGGAACTCCCTCTCTTTTTTTCTTAGTCTAACTAACGATTTGTTCATTTTGTTGATTTTTTTCAAAGAACCAGCTTTTGGTTACATGGAATCTCTATATTGTTTTTCTATTTTCTATTTTGTTTATCTCTTCTCTAATCTTCCTTCCTTACTCTTGCTTGCTTTGGGTTTAATTAGCTCTTCTTCATTGTGTAGTTTTCCTTATGTTTCTTGTGCTTGGAGTGGAGTTCATTGGGATGATTTTCATCAAATTTGGAAAAATTTCTACTTCTATTGATTGATTTTTCTCTTCATTATGAGTCATATTTTCCTGCTGTTTTGCATGTCTGTTAATTTTTTGTTAGATGCCACACATTGTGAATTTTGAGTGCTGGGTATTTTTGTACTATTATAAATGTGCTTAAGTTTTGTCCTAGGAAGTTATTTGAGAACAATTTTATCTTTTGAGGCTTGTTTTTAAGCTATTTTTAAAGCCAGAATCAAAGCAGCCTTTTAGTTTCAGGCTAATTTTGCTCCACTAATGAAATAAAACCCTTCTCAATAGTCTACCCAGTGTCTTGCAAATTATGAAGTTTTCTCACACGAGTTGGTGGGAACACAAACTATTTGGTCCCTGTGTGAGCTCTGAGTATTTTTCCCTTTAAAACTTTCAAGTGGGTCTTTCTCCAGCTTTAGGTAGTTTCTTTTTCTTTTTTTTGTTTTTTTATGTGGGTAGTTCCCTGGCTGGGAATCGAACCCAGGCCACAGTGCTAGCAGCGCTGAAGCTTTAGCCACTACACCACCAGGGAACTCCTTTAGATAGTTTCTTTACATGCATTCACTAACCAGTATTCAGCTGAAGTCTCAAGGGACATCCTCTGCATATCTCCAGAATCTTCTCTCTGTGCAGCTCTCTACATTCCAGTACTCTATACTGTGAAATTTAGCTACCTTGGACTCCCTGGACTCCCAACTCTTGTCTTCTCAACTCAGAAAGCCTGTTGAGCTCTGCCTGGGTTTTACCACTGTACACTGTGGCTTATAAACTCTCTACAGACAGTATGCTAGGGCAATCATATGATTATTTGGTTTGTTTCTCCTTTTTCTGTGATCATTATCATGTGCTACCTGATGTCAAATGTTTGAAAACCGTTGTTTCATGTTTGTCCATTTGTTGTTTCAGGTAGGAAGATAAATGATTTAATTATGGCCACAAGTGGAAATCTCCCTCTGGCTTTTTGTGAGACTGGGATTTAAGATTTCAGATGTTGTATTTTTCTGAGCAATGAAGAAGCCCAGTATGTGGCTCTGAGAGTGGAGGCTAAAATGGAATGGAAAACAAAGTTCCTGGAGTAAAGGCAGACTAGGAAATGGAAAGCTAGATTGTTAAATGAGTCATTTATATGGATTCTCAACAGGCAAACTAGGTGTGGGTAGAACTGGCATTGCAGATGAAGGGATAAGAATAGCTGAGAGCCTGGAAGAATAAATTAGCAGCGACTTTGGAGAACTATAAAGTATTTATTATAGCTGGAATATAAAGTACCTAAGAAACCCTGTCAGGAAATATAGTAGGCTGGTGATTGATTATATTTGAAAGATGCTGTCTGTCATACTAAGGAATTGGGATATTTTCTTGAAGGCAATTGAGAAAGTAAAGAAATGATGAAGCCAGGAGTCAGAGTCATTTAGATTAATTCTGGAGTCTTTCAGCTGATGACAGGACATGGGGTAGAAAGGAAAACTGAAAGCTAGATTCAAAAATGCTTACTGAATAAGGAGGTTGAGATGATAGTTTTAAGGTTGTGTAGTCAGTTATAAGAGCCCCAGATGCCATGAGCCTCAAAGGAACAAATTGTTTACCCATAAGTGGTGGACTTGGCAACAGGGAGCAAGGAGAAAGCTTCCCTCATCTGTGCCCCACTCCTCTGTCTGTGGTAGCCAGAGTGTGAGAGAAGAAGCAATGTCCTTCTGGAGAGGGTTGCAGGAAAGCAGGAGCCTCAGGAGAGAGTCCCAGTTCAGTTAAGGCAAAAGCTGAAAGGGGAAAGTTCAGTGAAGAAAACCAGTGTGTGGGGTTATTTGTTTCTCATGGAACAGGAGCTCCAGAGGGCATAGTGGAAAGGGCTCTGAGAAAAACAAACAGTGGGAAAAACAAGTAGAGGGTGTTTGTAGTGTTTGTAGACCAAAAAAAAAAAAAAAAACATCTGGGGCTCTAATACTAGTTTTTTACCTCCTTTCCAATCTTGTGAAGTTGGCAATATCTTCTCTGTAGTAGACTCCCGCCTTATCCACAGCTTCGTTTTGTGTGGTTTCATTTACCCTCAGTCAACTGTGATTTGAAAATACTAAATGGAAAATTCCAGAAATAAACAATTCCTTAGTTTTAAATTGGGCACCATTCTGAGTAGCGTCATGAAACCTTGTGCTGTCCTGCTCTATCCCACCCAGGATGTGAATCAGCCCTTTGTCCAGCATCTCCATGCTATACCAAGCTTGTCCAACCTATGGCCCAACACAAATTCATAAACTTTCTTAAAACATTGCGAAAATTATGCACAAATTTTTTTTTTTTTTTAGCTCATCAGCTATCATTAGTGTTAGTGTAATTTGTGTGTGGCCCAAGACAATTATTCTTCCATTGTGACCCAGGGAAGCCAAAAAATTGGCCACCCTGCTGTATATGCTTCCTGCCTGTTAATCACTTAGTAGTTGTCTCCATTACAAGATCCGTCATCAAAGAGAGAGCGACCACATTCACACAACTTTATTACATTATATTGTTATAACTGTTCTATTTTATTATTAGTTACTATTATAAATCTCTTACTATGCCTAATTTATAAATTAAACTTTATCATAGGTACATATGTATAGGAAAAAACACAGTATACATAGAGTTCAGTACTATTCGTGGTTTCAAACACCCTCTGGGGGTCTTGGAACGTATTCCCCTAGGATACAGGGAAACTACTATATTGTCGTTCTTTCTTCAATGCCATTCTTTTTTAAAAAAAAATTATTAAAAGTATAGCTAACATACAATATTATATTAGTTTCAGGGTTACACTGTAGTTATTCAACATTTATATACCTAAAGAAGTGATCACCATAAGTCCAGTAACCATCTGACACCGTACCATGCTATCACAATATTATTGTCTGTATTCCCTGTGCTGAACATCACATCCTTGTGACTTACTTGTTTTATACCTGAAAATTTGGACCTCTTATTCCCCTTCACCTTTCCCCCTGTTTTTGAAAATTTTTAATCACAGTTGACATTTAGTATTATTTTATATTAATTTCAGGTATATGGCATAGTGGTTAAATACTTATATAATTTAAGAAGTGATTCCCTGACTAGTCTAGTACCCATCTTGCACTATATATTAGTTATTATTATATTATTGACTATATTCACTATGCTTTACTTTTTATATCCCCATGACTATTTTGTAACTACCAATTTGTACTTCTTAATCCCATCACCTTTTTCACCCACACTCCCAACTGCCTTCCCATATGGGTACCATCAAAATGTTCTCTGTATATATGTATTTGTTTCTGTTTTGTTTATTTGTTCTTTAGATTCCACATATAAGTGAATCACATTGCATCTGTCTTCTTTGTCTGACACACTCCACTCAGCACAATGGCAGGAACCCATTCCCTTCCATGGTCAAGGAATCTTAATGTGCTCCATTACAATCAATTTTAGTTTCACTTGGACATATTTCTAACTCTTACTTTATTGTCTGTTTAAAATCCATATAATCAGATTAGGATGTCTCCAAGTAAATACTCTCTATTGCCCTTATGAACTGTGCTCTCTCTGTAGCAAAAACCCTGTCATTCTAGTATCTTAAGTCATGACCCAAAAGACCATATTGTTGTCTTTGAGAATATCAAATAGCTATGCACTTACCACTGCTCATATCATCCCTGCTCTTCCAGAACCTCTGCTTTCAGTTCAGTGAAGAAGTGGAAATGTCAAATGTCGCTCTGTGTTCCCAGGGTCTCCACCTTATGCCCAGACATCATTCAAAAAGTGCTTTCTTTGCAGGTTACTCATAGAAGTGCCATTCAGCCCTGTATGAGGTACGAGGGGCAATGGAGGTCACAAAGTTTGATAGATTCCATGACATACTCCAGATTCACAGTTTGGGAAGACAGCACCTCATTCCCTTTCAACATTACTTTACATATGGTAGTTAATTTTTGTATAGTACAAAACTTAAAATCTACAAAAAGGTATGTAGTAAAGAGTTTTCCTTACCCCTCCATTCCCCAATCACTTCCTCTCCCTAGAGGCAACCACAGTTACCAATTTCTTGGATATTCTTCCAGAAATAAATGATATATTTACCAACATTTATCTATATACTCCTTGAAAACCACAAATTGCACATTAGGTGCCCACCGTTTTGCACCTTGCTTTTTTCACTTAACAGTATATCCTGGATATCTTCTCAAGTCAGTCCATATACAGCTTATTATTTTTGTGACTGCATAGTGGTACCATAGTTTTAGACTGACCATACATACTGTTTGAAATGGGACAGTACCATTGTTTTCTGTCCCATTTCAAACAGTACATCTGGTCAGCCTTCTGACACCTTGAATTTAGCCCAGTGAGACTAGGCTGACCAGACATACCATTTGAAACAGGACAGTACTGTTATTTTCTGTCCTGTTTCAAGTGGTACGTCTGGTCAGCCTACATACTTTATTTAATCAATTTCTGCTGGTAGAGGTTTAAGTTATTTCCACTTATTTGCTCTTGCAAGCAATATTTGAATGAATATTTTTGTACATGTGCTATTTCATACATGTATTTGTAGACTGTGTGTAGAATAAATAAATACAGTTACAGCCTTTGAAATGGAACTTCTAGATCAAAGACTGGTACTATAATTTTTGATTGGCCATGAGGAAGCTCTATCCTGTGATCTCTTGATTACCATGGTAGCAAGCCATTCACGCCATTCACATCTGCGGCCACTGTCACCACCACCGCCACCGAGGGCAACTGTTTCCACTGTTATTACAGAATCTTCCCTCTTCTGTGCAGTTTATGTAAAAACATTTGTCTAGTTGGTCTGTATAAGTCCTTCACAGAGGTTGCTTTGTATCTGTGGTATAATGTGTCTGGTTCATCCTGTGTTTCTTTTCAGATTTTACTTACCGTCATAACCTTGGTTGTGGAAACCTGCTGACATTCTGGCATCTTCTCCTTTTTCTCTTTTTCTTACACCTCTTTCTCATTCTCCTCTTCTTCCTCCTCCTCTTCCTTCTTCTTTTCCTTTTCCTTCTCCTTTTTGTCCTCCTCCTCTCCCCTCTTTCCTCCTTGATGACATTCATTTGATGTGTCAACTTGGCTAGGCTACAGTTCTGTTATTGACTAACTAATCTTGGTGTTCCTGTGCAGGTGTTTTGTAGATCTCATTAAAGTCCATAATGTAAGTAAGGGAGTTTATCCCAGATAATCTGGGTGGGCCTGATTCAATCACTTGAAAGTCCTTACGAGCAAGGCTGAGGCTTCTCTGCTGAAGAAGAAATTCCTCCTGTGAACAGCAGCTTCAGTCTGTGTCCAAGAGTTCCAGCTTTCCCTTCTTGACAGACTGTCTGTGAATTTTGGAATTGCCTAGCCAGCCTCTGCAACTATGTAAGCCCATTTCTTGCAATAAATCTTTTAGTACATATCTTCTGCTGCTTCTGTCTCTCCAGTTGAACTCTGGCTAATACAGCCTTCGGAGTATTTTCTCCATCTAGTCTGAGAAGTCCTCATCTCATTGACAAGAGTAGGGAGACACTCCCTAATCCCTTTTATCTGTACCTCAAGGGGGAAAAGCATAAATATGTACAGAGAGCCATCGTTGCCTCCAGTAGGAAGGAAAACATTCTTTTGTTTTGTTTTTGTTTTTAAAAATTTATTTTGAAAGAATATTAAATTTACAGAAAAGTTGCAAAAATAGATCATTAGTGTATAAGCTTCCCTAGTTTCCCCTAACTTCACAACTTACGTATAACCATAGTACAATGAATAAAAACAGGAAATTAATCTTGGTACATTACTATTAAGTAAACAACAGATTTTTATAATATTCATCAGTTTTAGGAAAACATTCTTTAGGTCCCATGAAAGAATTCCCAGTTCACAAGGTTGTGAAGTGACAGCTGTATTACTGGTTGGTTCATTGGTTGGTTGGTTGGTTGATGCCAGACTTCTGTTAATTGCATTAAAAAAGGTAAAGATGATTGAGCATAAAAATGAGAGTGGGCAAAGTATAAAATAAATGTCTGTGAGTCCATACTGATATAAATAAGTGACTGACTGACTAAATAAAGGCAAGAGACAAATCTCCTATCCAGAAGAATTCCAAATAATTTAGCTGCTCTGCTCTCCAAGAGGTAGGAGCATTACTCTTTCTTTTTTTCTTTTTCTTTTTTAAGCAAGGAGGAAGGAAGCTCATTTGATGTTTTTTAGGAGTCAATAGAGTCCAGTAATGGGCCCCAGGGGTGGCAAAGGTCAGCATAGGGTGAGGAGGAGGCCCAGACTACTCAGAACAGATGGTGAGGCTGGCATGATTTGTTTCTGGGCAGCAGGCTGAGCCAGCATGGGAATGCGCAAGAGTGAGAGTCTGTGCCCCTTTATCCATCCCCGAGTTGGCTGTGCACAATGGCTTCCAAACAATACAGTATGAAAGGATGAAAAAGAGTAACTTTGTAGTGGAGAAATCTTACAAACACCACCTCAGGTGATCATGGTCAATATCAGTACTGAAATGTCATGTTGATAACAAGGATCACAGGTAGGATTCAATGAGAATGACACTTTACCTGTGTGTTCTTCCTCCCTAAAACCCATAATCCCAATCTAATTAATGAGAAAAATGTCAAACAAATCCCCATGAGGGACATTCTACAAAATCCCTACCAGCATTCTTCAGAACTTCCAAGGTCATCAAAAACAAGGGAAGTCTGAGAAATTGTCATAGCCAAGAAGAGCCCAAGGAGGCGTGATGACTAACTGTGCTATGGTGTCCTGGATGGGATACTGGAATAGAAAAAGGACAGTAGTTAAGAACTAAGGAAGTCTGAGTAAAATGTGGGCTTTGGCTAAATAATAATATGTCAGTGTTGGTTTATTAATTACAACACATGTACCACACTAATTAATGTAAGATGTAAATAATAGGAAACTGGATATTGGGTATATGGGAACTCTTTGTACTGTCTTTTTAGTTTTTCTCCAATAATAAAATTGCTCTAAGAAAAGTGTATCTATGGAGACAATAGAAAGATCAGTGGTTACCAGAGGTTCGGGGTGAAGAGGAGGGGAAGGGCGAAGAGGTGGAACACAGGATTTTTAGGACAAGGAAACTATTTTGTATGACTCTATAATGGTGGATACATTATATATTTATTACAGCCCATAGAATGTGCAACACAAAGAGTGAATCCTAATGTAAACTATAAATTATTAGATTATAACAGTGTGTTAATATTGATTCATTCATTGTAATGTGCCACACTATTACAAGGTGTTCATAATTGGGAAAACTGCATGTAGAGATGAAAGTGGGTGGGGCTAGAGGGGGCAGGTTGGGTATATAGATCTCTGTAATACCTGCTCAATTATTCTGTAAATCTCAAACTGTACTAAAAAATTAAGTCTACTAAAATCTACAGAGGACTCAAGACAGTTCTCCAAAGAAGACATACAAGGTGGGACAATTTCATGAACTCATCCTAGAAAAAGTGCTATATACCTCAATATCACTATTGTCACTTTACAAATACTCCCCTTGGGAAGCTGTGCCCCAATGCCAGCGCCCAGTCCATCCTTCAAAGCAGTTTTGGAACTCTCTTTCTGGAATGGCCATCAGAGCTGTTGTCGTACCCAAAATCTGACAGTAAAGTTCGTGAATTTGCCAGTGTGTGCTAACATTGGCAGCCCTGTACAAACAACTCAGTAAGGTATCATAACCTTGCCACCTTACCGAGTTGTTTGTACAGTGCTGCCAATGTAAACACACAGTGGTAAGTTCGCAAATGCACTGTGTGCTTATGTTGGCAGCACTGTACGAGCAACTTGGTAAGGTGTCATAACTTGCCAAGGTTATGACACTTTACTGACTTTGTACAGTGCTGTGCACAGTGGCAAGTTTGCAAACTTAATTGTCAGATTTTGGGTATGACAACAGTTCTGATGGCCATTGCAAGAAAAGAGTTCTAAATTTGCTTTGCTGGCGTCGGTGCATAGCTTCCCAAGGGGAGTACTTCGAAGGTGACCGTAGTGATATTCAGTGATGAGCTATGTAGCACTTTTTCTAGGATGAGTTTGCAAAAATAATTGTCTGACCTCATACAAACAGCCAACAAACACCTGAAACGATGCTCACCATCACTAGCTATTAGGGAAATGCAAATCAAAACCACAATGAGATACTTTACACTGACTAGGGTGGCTATTTTTTTTTTAAAGGAAAATAAGTGTTGGTGAGGATGTGGCGAAATTGGAATCCCCGTGTGTTGGTGGTGGGAATGTAAAATGGAAATTGGAAAACAGTTTGATGATTCCAGAAAAAGTTTTTTTAAAAATAATATTACTGTATGATCCAGAAATTTCACTCCTAGGTATATTCCCAAAAGAATTTAAAACAGGCATTCAACCCAAAACTTTTACACACAAATGTTCACAGCAGCACTGTTCACAATAGCCAAAAAGTGGAAACAATTGAAATACTCATCAGTGGATAAACCGATAAACAAAATGTGGTATATCCATTTATACAATGAAATTTTACTCAACCATAGAAAGGAATGAGGTACTGATAGATAGTATAACATTGATGAACTTTGAAAACATTATGCTATGTGAAAAAAATACAAAAGGTCACATATTATATTATTTCATTTTTATTAAATGCCCAGAATAAATAAATCCTTAGCTGGGGGCTAAGGGAGGGGAGGAATGGGAAATGACAGCTTAATGTATATGGGGTTTCCCATGGGGGTGATGTTTTTAAGTAGTTAAAATATTGTTAGGTTACAGAATTACATGCTTGTGATTTTATAATAAAAAAATTTGGTACAGATTACCAGCTCATAAAAAAGGGTATTACTTTCTGCTGGATCATGTGTGTATGTATACTCATATTTCATTTGCCCCTCTGCTCACAATCTAGGTGGGAGAGGCAGAAGATATATAAATAGGTAATTGCACTGCCTTATGGTAAGTATGGTGATATATGTGAGCTAAGGAGATGAGAGTCAATCATCATAGCCTAGGAATGTTGGAAAAATATGCAGGAAGTGTCCAAGTGAAGAGGGGGGAGAAAGGTCATTTCAGTCGGACCAGCACAAACAAAGGCATAGAGCCAAGAGATAGAAGGGGTATGTGTGGGTGGGTGGGTATGTGTGTGTACGTGCACGCACTCAGTTAGGGAATAATTACAGGTGGTTCCGTGTTGTAATAGCAAAAATTTTCAAAATGGGAGGTGGCAAGAAATGAGGTTTAGTGCTCACTTCAGCAGCACATACACTAAAAAGAATGAGGTTTAAAGCAAGTGAATGACACAGGCTTACAGATAAATCCATCTAGTAACAACGTGGAGGCTAGAATTGGAAAGGGACATGACTAGAAGCAGGCAGACTAATTAGGAGGCTGTTGCAGCAGCCTAGATGAAAAATTCTGAGGGCCTGAACCAGTGAAGGGGTACTTGGGATAAAGAGGAAGGGTCAGAATCGAGGAATACTTAAAAGATAAAATGAACAGGACTGGAGGGTTGATTGGATACTGGTGGTGAAGGAGAGCCAAGGATGACTCCAGGTTCCTGTTCTGTGTGATAAAATGCCTACTTGTCAGAGATACTAGTTGATAGCAACAGAGACTGGCTCTAGTTGACTAAGCTGAAAAGGCATTTTTAAAAAGGAGCTCCCACAGTTGTTGAGTGGGAAGGCTGGAGAACGTTGTAGGCTAAGCTCCAGGAACAATGCCCCAAACCATTGCAGAAGTGGTCAGATGATACAAGTGCCCCCATGCAGAGCACAGGAGGAAACTGCTACTACTGTTGCTGCAAGAAGCCAACCTTGAAAACACTGGAAATTCCCTGATAGCAAAATAATGGAAGCTCCACAGAGAGCTAGTTTCCTCACTGTTCTGAATCTGAGTCTCATGCAGGTGTTTCTGACGGAAGGAACCTAAGTCCCCTGACTGTGTCCTTGCTGAAAGTGAGGCTGGCAAATAGTTTGGACTCTCATACAAGGGAAGTAGAGCTCACAACGTGGATGTTCTTTATTATATGGACAAGCTGTTCAAATAATGAGGGCAGCCATAAGTATGACACAGACTGTTGCTCTCAGCTAATGTAGAGAAGACAGGAGTTTGGGGCGGGGATGAAGAGCTCCATTTTGAACATGTGGACTTTGAGGCATCTATAGAACATTTAGATACAGATGTCTAGCAGGTGCTGAGATGTTGGGAATTCTAAGTGCACAGGTAGTAACTAAAAACAACAGGAGTGCATGGAATGGTCCAGGAAGAGCATGTAGAGTGACATGAGAAGAAGACAGAAGAGCGAGTCCTGGTGTGGAAAATAAGACTTCCCTGCATTTCTCAGCATCCTCTAAAAAGCCCTAGCCCTCTGAGACCCAGGATGTATACAGTATAGACAGGCCATTTGGTTTCACTTCCTCTAGACACATTTCACTTGTCACATACCATGAGGATATCTCTAACCATTTGTCTAGTTAACAGCTCTGATCCAAACGGATAAAAAACTTATCTTCCCAAGAGATCCAAATGGTTACAGCCAGAACTAGGACCCCAGGCAAAGCTCCCAAGGTGCCAGGAAGGCTGCAGCACTATATCCCTATGTATTAAGATTTCAAAAGGGATGAGGCCCAGGCGTCAGAGACATTTCTCTGGGCTGTAAAACCTGGAGACACAATTATCTGCCCTTGGAAAGACGTTAACATCACAAAATAAAAATCAGGATCCTTTTTCATGCTTTCTCCAAGGAGCAAATTGATTTCTCACTCCTTTCGGAAGGGACCACATGGCTGTATTGTTCCATATATAAATAGAGAAAATCCATTGTTCTCCATCCCTGAATCTATGGGTTGAAACCTGCCACTCGTAGAAAGTTTGTCAGTTTTCATCCTGTCACCTATGGGTCTGGGTGTAGGAGACCATCATGACAATGTTACTCTGATTGTTGGTCTGGTTGTGAATATTAATAAACTTTTCTGATCCAAGTGCCTTGTGCTTCTTTTTTAAAATTTACTTGTATGGGTGCCTTGTGTTTCTTTAGTATTCTTATATATAAAGTACAAAATTGTGCAAGTGGGATAACATCTCAGACCCTTCACAGTTCTTGACAGAATGTTAGGGAACATTAACATTTAAGTGATGGAAGGAGAAAGATTTTTTTTTAAGAGAACCAATAGGAATGGCCAGAGAAGTACAGAATAACTGAGAAACTTAATTAATTCAATGTGATTAGATTCTAGGAACAAGAAGGTTTCAAGAGGGAGGCAATAATCAGCAGTGTCAAATACATACAGAAGTCCAAAAACAACACTGGAAAGTGGTTATTGGCTTTGGCAGTTTGGAGGTCACTGGTAACTTTTGCCAAAAGAAATTTCAATGCAAACATTTTTCAGTAGGTTGAAGCATGAATGGATTTGAGGAAGTAGAGACAGCAAATGTAGACTACCACTATTTGGAGAAGCTTAAGTTGAGAAGGTAGGGAGAGAAATTGGCACCTAATGAAGATTTAGGGTCAAGGGAGAGTTTTTTGGGTTTGAGGATTTTTTGGGGTGGATGGGTGGGTACAAAGTTAGATATTTTTTGTTATTTTGTTTTGAACTGAGCTTTTATTTTTATTTTTCTGTTACAGTTGACATTCAATATTAATTTCAGGTGAACAGCATGGTGATTAGACATACGAAGTGATGCCTTCGATTAGACTAGTACCCACCTGGCACTATACATAGTTATTACCATATTAATTGACTATATTCCCTGTGCTGTACTTTATATTCCATGACTGTTGTGTAACTACCAATTTGTAGTTCTTAACAAGGGACAGTTGTTTTGTTTTGTTTTGTTTTGTTTTGTTTTGTTTTGTTTTGCTTTGCTTTGTTTTGTTTAATGGGAGAGACCCAGGCATGTTTAAGGCTGAGGAAAAGATACACAGATTGCAATCAGAGAGAGAGGAGATAATTGATGGTGCAGGGATCTGAATGAGACTGAAAAAGATGGCACTTAGGGCACAGGTGGATAGGTGGACCTTGAACAGGTAAATGGAATGGAGATAAGGATGGATATATTATTGTGCTCTTTGTAGAAGAGATTCAGCTGAGACTGAAGACCGTGGATTTATACTGGCACGAATTTATGTGGTTTTGTGAATTTTCTCTAGCAGGTGCAAATACCCAGATGAAGAAGGGGAGAAGGTGGTTTGTAGTACCAACTCCAAAGTGAGAAGTTCGTGGTTGGTTTGGATGACAGATATGCATATAGCAGTGAGGGTGCTGATGCAGTTCAGGTGATCAAGCACGGGATTAAGAAATGTTGGGAAGGGAAGGAAAAGAGGCCAGGAGGGGCTAACAGACTGGCAGAAAATGGAGGACTCAAAAGACTAAAGGGGTCCATATGAGGTTAAAAAAAAAGTCGCAAGTCGATGCGGGCCTGAGGGAGCAGATAGAGGAGATTGTGGTCAAAATGGAATACTGGAGGGATAAATATTAGAGGTGAGCAATTCTGAACCACAGTAAAGTTCAGGATGTGTTTGGGGTGTGGAGGGCTGAAGTGAAATGGAGAAAGTCATGAAGAGAGTCAAGGGACCAAGAGATTGTCATTTCCATGGATAATAAGGTCCCCTTGTATGAGTGCCAGGAACTAGGACTGGGTGCCAGTATCTACTTAAGAAGGGGAGAGTGAAAGATGCATAGAAATTTTCTAGGCAGACTGGGATGGAGGGAATGGCCATTCTATTGATGGATAGAAAAGATGGGGAAAAGTCATGGTTGTACTGTGAAATAGCCACTGAGGAGTTTTAAACAGAGTATTAACTTAATTCTGATTTGTGTTTCAGGTTTTCTGAGGTGAAGTGTGGAAAATTAGAGTCAGGGCTAGAGAGCAGTTGGAGAGCTGTTGCAATTGCCCAGGCCAGTACCAGGGGAGTGGCATTGACAAAGGAGGTGGAAGATGAATCCCAGAGCTCTTTTGATATCACACACATGTTCTTGCAGCTCTACACCCTTTCACCTTTTTTCAGCATGCATTACGGAGTGTGGTAGGTTCATCCTTTCAGCTTTGGCTTTTATGGCCCAGCTCTTCACACCAGAAACAGCTGTCAGGACCTTTGAGAAGAGGATTCTTATCATAGTATCTTCACTTTGTCCACTGTATAGGGCAGGAGATGCAATTACCAAAGGCTTTTGGTTTTGGCTCATTTACTTTACTCGCTTTTGTTTCCCTTGCCCAAATCCTCCACTTAATCTGAGGCAAGAACTTGATATCTCGGACATTATGGGATCAGATTGTTTCACTCTTTCTCAGTGCTTTATTGCCTGGAGGTACACATGTGGCAAACTGAAAGGGCTAATATGATACATGAAAGTTGAACTCAGTATGTGAAACTGACAGGCACCAGTTAGCACTCTCCCTTTTTTTTTTCAAGATTACTCTGCTATTTGTGATAGGCAAATCCAACATGGGCCCTAAGATTCTTGCCTCCCTGCCCTCCAACCTGGTATTTAAAGTAGTCAAATTTATAGAAACAGAAAGTAGAATGGTAGTTGCTGGGCATGGGGTGGGGGGATGGGGAAATGTTGTGTAATAAATATTGAGTTTCACTTTTGCAAGAGGACAAATTTCTGGAGATCTGTTGCACAACAATGTGCATATACTGAACACTACTGAACTGTGCACTTACAAATGGATAAGAAGGTGAATTTTATGTGTGCTTTTTTTTAAATAAAAAGCTTTTAAAGAGTAGAAGGGACTGGGCTCTTTCTGAGATTGAGTTTGAGAGAAATTTTGCATGAGGGAGATTCTTCATTGCTGACTTTCAAGATGAAGGGGTGAGTGACGCTGGAGAGGGCCATGTGGCAAAGAATGTGGGTTACCTCTTAAGAGTTTAGAGTAGCTTCCAGCTGAATGCCATGAAGGACCTCAATCCTACTACCTCAAGGAACTAATTTCCTGTCACAACTACATGAGTTTGGAAAAGGTCTCTAAGCCTCATATGAGCATATAGCCTAGCTGACACCTTCATTTAACCTGAGACCTTGAGCAGACCTGTGCCTGGATTCCTGATCCACGGAAATTGTGAAAAAATAAATGTATTTGTATGTGTGTGTGCTTTAATAGATTTTTACTTATACACGGTATCTAGAAGCAGATACATAAATTCTTATACAATTTATTTCCAGAAACGTGCAAGCAACTACTATCATTTGTTTATAAACCAAACCACATACTACAACTAATGGACTTGGGATGATTCATTCTGTGGGGTTCTAAGTACAAATGGTACACACCTGACTGAAACATCCAGGAAAAGTATCTGGATTGGAAGTATTAATTTTGTGATACTTCAAAATGGCTATAAAATTTCCTTAACCCACATGTATACTTAGAAAATTCTATAAGAATTTTTGTTCATCTCCAGATGTAGAGTTTGTAACACTTTTCAGAAATAGCAACTGCACATTTTGCCATGTTGTGATTGATTAATAAAAAGGATGTTTACAAAAAACTTTCCTTACAGGATTAGAAAAGTATTAAAAACAACTAAATTTGTGATTACTATTGTACCAACACTTTATTTTAGAAATTTAAAGTTATTTATGGATCTGGCAGTTGTTTCTTATTAGACTATTTAACAAAACTGTTGGTAGTATGGTTTAATTATCAAATTAAGAATTTACATTTTATGGCAAGCCATTAAGATTTAAATATACATATAAAATATGTTTTGAATCATTCACAAAGCAACATGTCATATATAACATGAAATTATAGTAATTAAAATTGCCATTCATTTCTGAAGACATTTAAAAAGAAAATGTTTAGACGTGTAGCATTAGCAGAGACATTGGACATATCCTATTTAAGATTTTAGTAACTTTTATTCTATTTCAATAATACTTGTTCAGAAATTATAATGTATACTTTGTAGTTTATTTCACATGTGTCAATGATTTAGCCTTTCGCACATGATTTTCTTCAAGAGCAAGATGGTTGCCCTGTGTAGCTGGTTTCCTTAATATTTTTAGTTCTATTATCATTTCTTGTGACAAATACTTTGACCTTTAGAATTTCAGATTATTGCATTAAGTAGAAAACAGTTTTTCTTTGAGAGAGTCAAATACAGAGGCACAGAAATTTTCCAAATTCTTTCTATAGCTTTATTATTTGTAAAAATGCATAATGATGTCCTAAAAAGCCTAATAATAGCTCTGGCTGCCATCATGTTTTGTGATGAACATCTGACCAAAAACAAAAAATTGATTCATTTATTATGGCAAAAAGACACAGCTTTTCTGTTTTACTTTTTTGTCTCAAGCTCAAATTTTTAGAAGCACATATTTAAAAATCAAGTACAGGTTTGTCTAATTGTCATTTAAGTCACCATTCAATAGAATCTAAAAATATAATCAAAATGTAGTTAAACCAAACTTGAGGATGAAGTTTTCTCTCTTTTCCTTCCCATTTTTAATCAGACTGTTTGAGTATCATATAATGTTAACTTTTCACATAGTTTGCTACCCATGTCAAATGGCTGTCTCTCCAAACAAAAGCAGAAAATATGACAATACCCCTTTCTTTCTGTTCACAAATTTAATTTCTTGAAAAATGTTTTTATTTTTATCAACACACTATCAGGACCTAACAATTTCAGATTGCATTATAGCAGGATATCTTTCTTCAAAGGATTTTATATTATTATGGATATACCAAGGTACATCCAAAAGTGGCTTTCTGAAAGGAACAGTATTAACATTTGTCTTCCAAAACAACACACAAAAACATTTTTATTTTTATTATTATTTTTTTGGGGGGATGGGGGGTAGTTCCCTGGCTGGGAATCGAACCCAGGCCGCAGCATTGAGAGCACAGAAGCCTAGCCACTACACCACCAGGGAACCCCCGCAAAAACATTTTTAAACATTGAGATGAAAATCAGAATAATCTTGACACTAAATAGCTAGATCTTATGCACATGGTATCACATGAAAATGTGGGGAACATGCTGTGTACACATGATACAGTAGGGTTCAGGACAGTCCAAAGATCTCTGTGTACCTTGCTTTCACAAATAGTACATGTAAATGCTTCTAGAAACATGGAGAAGTCATTTCAACAATTATCATTAATGTACAATGGCCCTCTGACTATACCTGCCATCTACTGTAGATGTACAGGATTTTAATTTGTCCTAGATACATTTTAAATTGTTTTAAAATAAACAGCTTTGCAAAAGTAGTTTAAATGTCTTAGATGGATTTAATAATGAGTTTACAACTCTGTAACAATTCTTTATCCAAAGAGTTTATAGTGAACACTTAAATCATAGTATTAAAATAAATATTCTCCATATTCCATCTTATGAAAACAGAAAATGAAAGAGGAGTCTCCACAACAAACAAGGTAAAATCAATGTTCCACCAAAATTAAGTACCTTTTTCCTTTTAAGACAAAATACATAGTACCATGATATTATGACTTTGTGCCTGATTTTGGTACTATCCCAGTTCTGACCTTAAAAAAAATAAAGAAAGAGGTGGGGAAACTGGTATGTTTGAATGACAAAGCCAGTAACTGAAGACTCTTAACCCTTGTGTTTAAATGAGGTTAGAGAAAACTAAGTGACAAACATTTCAAATTACAGGTCTCTCTTTAGATAGAAATATTTTCATTTAAAGCTGTGTAACTGCGAACATTTTCTAGACAGGGCAGTCTCAAAACACGCATTACAGCACTGCGTAATGCAAGCTTGTCCAACCTGTGGCCCGTGGGCAGCGTGCAGCCCAGGTTGGTTTTGAATGTGGCCCAACACAAATTCGTAAACTTTTAAAAAACATTTAACAAAAATTATGCACAGAACTTATTTTAGGCTCATCAGCTGTCATTAGTGTATTTTATGTGTGACTCCAGACAACTCTTCCACTGTGGCCCAGGGAAGCCAAAAGGTTGAACAGCCCTGGTATAATGAATAAACACTCTGCTTTTCAAACCACTAAAAAGTATTAGGGATAACCACTCCCCGTGACTACTGAGTCAGAGGTAATTAACCAAATTACTCAAGACTTAACTAAATTAAAAATAAACAGAAAAACTTTAAAAATGGCAGTATGTATGGTAGGCAAGAAGACTTCCATATAGTGGATAGGGTTTTAATGTTTTTTCTTTTTTCTTTTTATTTTTTTTTTGTATGTGGATAATTCCCTGGCTGGGAATCGAACCCAGGCCACAGTGCTGACAGCGCCAGCGACGAAGCCTTAAGCCACTACACCACCAGGGAACTCCCTAATGTTTTTCTTAATGCTTCACAATTTTCATACTATGTCAACTAGAGTATTTATGAGGGCAGGTATCAAATGTACAACATTTTACTAGTGACTACATTAAAGAAACATATAAATCCAATACAAACCTTTTTTAAATTAAATCAATTCAAAACTTGATGTAAACTTTAATGTTGCAAGAGAATCCAATCCATTTGCAAAAATTAGTTGTACAATCAAGTTCTACCCAAGAAAATGTTGATTAAGATGAAGTTGAGATAAAACATTTGCCATAGGAAGGTATAGATAACACAAAAAATTGCTATCATAGGAATCAAAGATCATGTAATATTTAATAATAGTTCTTAGTTCCATAGGTCTTTATATGTTAAGCAATTTATATCAGTTTAATGACAGAGAAGGCAACAATTTCTAAATTGGTGGCATACATTTTTAAGATTTTTAAATGTAAGTTCATTTAAAAAAAATACAGGATCCGGCAGAAATAACACCCTTTAAAAAGTAGATATGTTAATGTAGTTATTATGTTACAGAATTACATGCTTATGATTTTGTAAGTAAACGTGGGTGCTATTTGAGCTGGACCCTATATACAAACCACTAGATGAAAATGAAGGAACAGAAAAATTCAATCTTAAACTAAATGTCAACACAACCTTAAAAATAATTTAGAAAAGGGTGTGGTAAAAGACATATTGCAGATCTGCACTCTATTAGCTAAGATCATGTCAATTCATAATTCAAAATATTTCTAAAGTATGAGAATAAAAATCATTTTCAGTGTATATGTAAATTCAACATTTTATCACAAAGATGTTTTTTCAACACTTTTGAAAATGGGCTATTTAAAGAAACAACACTTTTTATTCTGAAAGTTCTATTCAACTTTAGGTTGAATACACATGAAATGTATTCTCAACACATAAAAATCACAGTGCATAGCAGAAGAGGATTTGGGAATGGATTAAGAAGAATCTGATAAAATTAACATTGTGATTATTTTGCCTATGATGGGAGACAATTCACACGTGCAAAACCTCAAGACTGCTCTTTCAAGAACCAACAATAAACTTAAGACACCTTGCCTACACATCACCATCCCTCAGCTAAGTACTCTTCTCATCTAAAACTGAAAGTTATGGCAGCAAAAGATTTTGATAGAAATGAAAGTTTGTAAACTGTATTTCAGTCACTTTTTCTTGAACTCAAAGCGCAAGATGCACGGTTTTCCTAATCTTTCAGTAGTGCTTCTGTCATTTTGTTTGGCAATGGCAGTTTGGGAAATGTCTATTCTTGGTATACTGACATACAACAAAATGACACTGGTTTGGCAAAGAAGGCACCTTCACAAATGATGACACTTGATTGGTAAATTGCAGATCCAGGCAACCGAGACCTTTAAAACAAAAAGCTCCATTTTCAGAAATCCTGGTTGAGTGTTTCATTAGGTCAGTGAATTGTCCTTCCACATCTGGTTGTTCATAAAACCAAAACCGACCATTTGAGTGTCCCGTTCCAGTGTGGAGTGTTTTGCCATGGGAGCGAAAGCTCGAGCTTAAAAGATAACGGTCATTAGAGCTATCCCAAACAAGAAAAGAACCATCTGGTACATTGGCTGGATTCCCTTCTGCCTCCCCGCGTGTGATTGGTCCCCAGGACCATCGTTATTTCCAAAGATTTTTCAGCTCCTCTGTAGGGCTTGTCGCAACCCCGAGACTGCGACTTTCCATTGAGTCATAAACTCTTGTAACCCTAAGAGCCGAGTCAGGACCAAAAATGAAATGATAGCACGTATATTCAGTCACATGGACGACTGTGCTAGTGAGCCCACTTAACTGCCTTCGGATTAAATTATTCTGTTCTAGAGGTAGCAATGGCGAGCATGGTAGGACATCATTCCAACGGGCTCTTCCGTTGTGCAGTGGAATGCCCGTGGTGGCAAGGAACAAGCCATTGACTGAAGCACACAGATCTCTGGAGCAATGACCAGGTCCTGATCTACCAGATCACTGCGGAGAATATTCTCTCCCACTTGAGAAGGAGCTGCGGAAACTCCCATGGGAAAAGCTGTACAGACAGTAGCCAGGTGGTCCTTCCCAAGGATATATCTCACCTGAGGCCCAGAAGACCAAACTCAGCCTCAAGGCGGGAGTCCAAGAGCCACTACACAGTTCGTTGACGTGAAGACGCAAGACTCCACTCTGAGACGCTCTTTCCTGTGTGACTCTGCTCTTGGCACCCGGTTTCAGACTGAAGACGGTGGAAGTCTTTTCGAATCCAACTAGGGCTTTGACCCTAGCCTCCTCCATATTGATACTTTTTTCCTCAGTTTGTAGGTAGGTCAAGAGGCCAAGGAGTAGGACACGCGTGAAGACTGCCACGGAAGTGAACCTGATTGGGCTCTGGGCGGTCCCATTTGTAAAGACTATTGGTGCAGGGAGAGGAAAGCGTATCCCCTTGAGGCGCGGCTTCCCGGAGGGTGTGCCGCCCTCCTGCCTGGCTGCTTTTGTTTTGCAAAAAGCGCCTTTGAAATGACCCGTTAAGCTTTCACTCTTTGATCTATTCTTGTACCTTTTTCATCTTCGCTGCTGATGTTACAGCTGGCCACTTCTTTCCCATGCAGCTGCTGAATAAGGAGTCCTGTTTTCCAAACTCACCGGCTAGTGATGGTTATTGTACTCCCATGAAATCCGTTTATTCTTTACTTTTATCCAGGCTCAGAGATTTCTGGGAGGTTTGAAGACTCATGTTCTTCCTTATGCCTAGTTACCCAGTCCAGGGGGAGCAACCTCTCTCTGGAATATTATCGCGAACATCTGGAGAGCCTGCGGTGCTACACGCACGTATTTTTCCAGCTTCATTTAACCTTCGGAGCCATTTTCCAGTAGCGGCGGCGGTGACGGCGGCGGCGACAGCAGCCAGAGCGTGTCCCCGCTCGCTCACTTGCCCCGCGCGTCGCGACTGCTGCCAAATGTGTGCTATTTTAAGCGCGAAATTTGCGGTAATTTGTTACCCAGTAACAGAAAACGTATACTCCACTACTGGTGTTATTAGCGTGGCGAAGTTTGGGATCGGGGTTGTAAATAATAATAAAACAATTATTTCAGACGATTCTGAATTTAGAATTGCTGCAGTAAAAGGGACGGACACCCCCGCCTCCGCCCCAGAAATCAGCCTTAAAGAGAACACACAAAAGCATTTCCTTCAATGCCCAAACCAGGCCTTCTTTGTCACCCTCCTCCAGCCTGAAGTCACTCTTCCCAGATATTTATAGACAGTAATGTATTTTATCACCTAAACAATACTCTTCTGTTTTATGCTCCAGTGCCTTTTTGTATGTACCTAATTGGGCTTCAAGTTCCCTGAGAGTAAAGATCTAGTTGATTTTTGTGTCCCCTACAGTGCCTTGCACATAGAGATGTAAATGTTACTTGATTGGCCAAAGAAGGTGTGTTTTTTGTCCGATGAGAAATCCTTCAAACTAAATGCTCCTATTACTTGTGCTATTCCTGGAAGGTACCTGGAAGGGTTGAGCCCCACCATCCAGCTTTCCACAGCAACAAAATGTATCACAACAGCCTCTGATTCTTCTCTCAGGATAAGGACCATATGATGGTGGCCCAAGTAGCTTGACTGACTGGGAACCTCACCTGGCATTTTACAACAAAAAGAGTTTTACTTAATTTGTAGCACCCACTAATCAGTAAGGCCTAACCATCTGCTAGTGGAATCTGAGAAGTCAGTTCCAAAAGTTGAAAAGCTGAGTTTATTCATCACAGATGGGGCACTTGTGAAAGGGGTAGGGGAAGGTTTTACCAGTTAAATCAAATTCAGAGAAGAGGTTAGTGCCCAATTTCCAAGAAAGTTTGTGGTGGAAGAAGTTACCAATATTAGGAGTTTTCTTGGTGCTCATATCCATAATTAACAAATTGATGCAGAACTTGAGGACTTAGGATTTTTTTTTTAAATGTAGTCAAATGGCTAGGTAGCAGAAACGTTTTGAAGAAAGGCACTGACTTATTTTCTTAGATCAAGGACTTTTTGAAATAAGGCTCTCAGAGATCCAACTTCTTGTTCCCTCCAGTAGTTTATAATAATTTCTTGCTGGTGTTTAAGTTACCTTTCTGGAACAGGAGATGGGGTATAAATTAATACCAATGTGACAAAATGTCTGCACAGTGGACTTGAAACTGCAGGAGGATCGTAAGAGCTGATTTGTTCAAGGAAGTGAAGGCAATTCAGACTCAATCTAGAAGTGTGGTTTTTGTAGACCCATGGCAAGTGAATTCATTTATCATTCTTGCCCTGCCTTGTGCTAAATGAAATCACCCATTGCGACGTTTGCAAAGCTATTTGATGGAAATGAAGTCATAACTCAGAAAAGAGTCATGGATTTTGACGAATATGAATCACCTGTAACATTTTGATGACTGACTTTAAAGTGCAAATTCTCAGTATTGACGAATATGAATCACCTGTAACATTTTGATGACTGCCTTTAAAGTGCAAATTCTCAGTACGTCCGTGAGTTAGGAAGCGTTTGTCCTAATGCTATGGGAAGAACTATCTGATACCAAAATGATTTTGAGGTTTCGGGCTATATGGACCAAATCTGACATGTTTGGGTTCATTTGGCCACATGAAAGGATCAGTCTTTTTCACCCCGGGGCTTAAATCAATGGCTGGAGTCAGAACTAAGACGTGTTCAAACTGAAGCCTTCTCCATCGTTTCGAGCAGTTCAGTCTCTGAAATATAACCATTTTAAATGTACTTGTTCAGAAATCTAAGGTATCTGTTTTTGTACGAATAAAGTGATTAAACTTTTGTAGACGCCTTTGACATTTAAGTTAATATCTACATTCTTGGCTAGATGACAGATTACCACTTTAGCAAAAATGTGTCAGTCACATGTGTGGCTTTCTTTTTAACCTTCCGCTTCACTGTTAAAAAACTTGGACACTCCTACCCTAGACAGTGCCCGGACCGCGAACCGGGTTGACAGGGTTGCTCGCATGCGCTCTCCATACCATCGCGTTTGTCGCAATGGGCCCCCGCGGAAGGTTACTCAAAGAGCTAGCGACTTTGATTTAGTCATTTTGTTGGTAGCGTTGGTTACCTCGCTCCTTCCGCGCTGGTACTCAATTGTAACAGAAAGTAGTCCCGGCCCGTGTTGTTTCGGCAGAGGAGCCGTCGCCGCCATTTCAAGACCGTGAGAGGTAGCTGGCCAACCAGAATTCTTAAGGTTCGAAGCCTGTACCGGCTGCCGCTACTCGAGCCTGGGTTTCCTACCCTGGTAAAGCACTGGTACCGCTGCTGTCCTCTCGCTGCTACCTCTAGAAACAGTTTTGCCAGTAGTGGCGGCACCGAGACCCAATTACCCTCTTCTCGCCCTCGCTCAAGAAGATCCAGATGGCGTCTTCCGTGGGCAACGTGGCCGATAGCACAGGTACCGGTGTCCGTTCTACCTCGGCAGACGCCCCGTTGGGGTCTCGCGCCGTCCTCTACCTCTGATCACTCCCTTCCCTTAAGCCATCCCCATGACATCAGTGGCATTGCTGAGCCTTCCGCCGCCCACCGGCATCTGATCGTGTTTTCCGCTGTCGCCCACTCCTCAAACATTTCCTTTGCCTTGCTTGCTTTTTGCTTCATGTCTTGCTTTTGAATCCCACAAATGTCCTATTAGCATTCCACTCTCCCGGGACGCTTCTGTCACACGTGCCGTCTTAGACTGTCTCTCGGAACGGGCTGCGTTTGAATCCCTGCCCACCCACGTTCCTTCGTTGGCTCCCCTAATTCAGCTCAGCGCCTGCTCATCCCCCTCCAGCCCCTTCTCCTTAGCCCAGTTTGGTCCTCCTGTGGCTGTCTGGGGCGGGGGTGCCGTTCCGATGTAATCATATTCTCACTTTGCATCACCCAGGGATGAGCAAAGGCTCCCCGGTGTGCTCCAAGTAACCTCGCCAAAAGGGGCAACCAAAGCAGCACCCCACTGGGCAGTGCCCAGTTGGTGTTCCTTCGGTGGAGCCTCCCCGATTACGTTGGAAATTTCCAGGGGTTCCTTATGCCATCTCCGAATTTCCCCCGCTGCCTCCAGCCTGGGTTTCCCTCCCGGCTCTACCTCCCCTCCCGCAGGGAACCACACCCTTTCCTCGCGTCGCTACCAGCCTGCAGTCCACTTTCTACCCTTGGGCAGAAAGCTAGCACCCTGTTGTCCGCCGAGTTCTTGCATTGTGTGACTTTCTCCCTGTATTCCTCCGCCGCCGCTTCTGGGTCTTCCATCCCCATTCTAGAGCTCAGTACCTCTTTATTCACAGGGCGTGTATTTTTTTGAGTTTTCATCCCAGCTTGAAGAGTTTGTAAAGCAACTGGAGTGTGGCTGCACAAGTGCAAGGCGGTTGCCCTTTAGACGATTCAGTCGAGAGCATTTGGTACTAAAAATAAGAAAACAGCCAAATTAACAGGAGTGTCCTTCAGCTGCGTTTCCCTATTGAGGCTATTGGGCGGGGGCGGGGTGAATTGGGCTGCAGTTCTAAGGTTTCTCATGAGGTTTTTTGTTGTTGTTTCTCACTTGAGATGTCAAGGGTTTTATTTATTATTTTTTGACATTGTGCAGTAAGTCGTATCTTATCCATGATTGTGGGATTAATAATTAGTGTTTCCCTTCTTCCTAGGCATTTTTAAAGATTTAAGCTTGGCCTTTTCTGTGTTTGTTGTTTTATTTGAGGAAGTCATTTCAAATGTTAAAATAGATAAGAGGCTTTGAAAAGTAAAGTGTTAAAATGAGTTAGGAACTTATAGAGACTTGTCTAAAATGTAATTTTTACTTTCTATTAAAGATAACCTCGCCCAGATTTGAATAAGAGTCTTTCTGCCCTTGTCTTAGTGATCGGTTGTGTATTCTGTTTAGGAACTTTGCTTTCCTGTGTATACAGGTCACTTGCCATTGGGGAGCTTGGCTCAAATTTGAACTGGCCAGTGTAACCTTCCTAGAATTTAAGTCACTTGTACATGGTTTCCCATTGCAACCATCTAGTTATATTCCCAGTAATGTATCATTGTTTAAGTTCAAGTATCGCTGTTGAGATTTAGTGCAGTTTGTTGTCCACCCCCCACCGGCTTTAGCTATACCCTCTATGTATCTGAATGAAGTCACTCAGACACAGCAAAGTGCTTTCATTTATTACCCATTCTGTTGCACTTTATCAAATGGTTTTCTATTTTAGCATTTTTCCATTCTTTAAAAAAAAATCATTGCAGTTGTAGGTAACTGCTTCATTTATATAGGGGTGTTTGCAATGCTTAGTCCTTTAGTCAGTGTCAGCTCCTTGGAAAATGCTAGTGTTAAACCAGCTAGGGTGGGATTTAGCTAATTTGGTCTCATTGTGAGTTTGGGATGGTGAGAGGAGCAACATAATCTTGGGTCTTTATTTGAAATGTTTGATTACTCCTTTAAATCCATTGACTCTTGACAGATGAATTCACTTTGTTTATCAGCTGTTTTAAAAATAGCACCTTGACTTTTAGTTGTTTTTTTTTCCCCTTTATGCTCCTTACTGGTGGTGTCCTGTATTAAAACCAGTGATGTTGTGAGATATACAAAAGCATCAATGTAATTTTAAGAGTTAAAAACACATCTGGTTTTCCCACCCAGGTTAAGAGATTGTTACCAGTACCCCGCCCCCCACAAATCTAAAACATAGGACAAATGATTATGTTTTCTAGGAGATTATTCTGACATTAAACCTTTGTGATGTTCAAATCACGTGTTTTATATTTTGTTTTTGTTTGTTTTTTGGTTAACTATAAAGGAATAAGGTTTAGTAACTCTTTAGAATCTCTAACTTATAATTTACAAATACCAAGTATTTGTGTTCATAAAATGTAATCTTATTTGGAAACACATATTTCTACCTAGTCTGGGAAAGAAAGTTAATGGGTGAATTCTAAAAATGCCAATTCTGCACCTGAGGTTAACTTAAGGGTATGAAAACCATGCAGAACACTCTAGTGCTTTACATAGTTTCAAGCATTTCATCTTTAAGTTTAATAGACCATATTTTTACATTTTTTTGTTTGCATTTCTAACTTTTTGTTTTCCCCCCTCCTTCCCTCAAATGTTTTGATGATTCTCCAGAACCAACGAAACGTATGCTTTCCTTCCAAGGGTTAGCTGAGTTGGCACATCGAGAATATCAGGCAGGAGATTTTGAGGCAGCTGAGAGACACTGCATGCAGCTCTGGAGACAAGAGCCAGACAATACCGGTGTGCTTTTATTACTTTCATCTATACACTTCCAGTGTCGAAGGCTGGACAGGTAGGAGCTGTGGGTTACCTGCTGCTGATTGCTGCCTCTGGGTGCGGAACTTGAAAAATGATCCTTAAATGTTTGAACTGGAAATTTTCCAGCACTGGCTTTCAACTGAGCCACCAATGCGCATCTGTTCTCTTGTCCACTTGTGACATGCCCAGCTGCCAGTTTTTCTCCTTCCTTTTGTAGTGGTGGTCATATTATCAGCATGACTAGGGACCTTTTCTAAATTTTTCCACCTACGTCTGCTGCTTTCTTTGTTCAGATAATAAATATTCTTAGTATACATCTGAGCATCCAGTCTCACCTTTGTAAGATGTGTCATCTTGAGGGGCGAAATACTCGGAAGTGATAGTGTATATACTGTGTTAGGAGGTGCCTGTGTGGTTCAAGTCACAAAGGCTGTCATTAAGTTGTCTAGTTAATTAGTTGGATTCAAAGGGAAGAATCTCTGTTCTTATACTTTTAAATAAATTGTCATCTGGCTTATTTACACATTTAAAGATGTATGTCATTAAATCTTATGGACAAATGGAAAATGAGATTCACGCATATAGCATTTTCAGTCTTGGTTTTTAATGCAGCCGTATGGTAAAGAAGACTCTAGAAAAAAATGTTATCTCATAAGGGAAAAGGGTGTTCCAGTTTAAAATCTGGAAAACCTCCACTTCTGAAAAAGTTTGAGTTCCAAAATTTTTCCTATGTGCTAGTTAAAAGATAATGTTACTCTTACATGATTAGCAATAGTGCAGGGTCTTTAGAAACTGAGTTGCATATGGGCCATATACATTCTTTTCGCTGACATGCACACCAATACATCAACACTTTTTGCCTTTTCCAGATCTGCTCACTTTAGCACTTTGGCAATTAAACAGAACCCCCTTCTGGCAGAAGCCTATTCGAATTTGGGGAATGTGTACAAGGAAAGAGGACAGTTGCAGGAAGCAATTGAGCATTATCGGCATGCATTGCGTCTCAAACCAGATTTCATCGATGGTTATATTAACCTGGCAGCTGCGTTGGTAGCAGCAGGTGACATGGAAGGGGCAGTACAAGCTTACGTCTCAGCTCTTCAGTACAATCCTGTAAGTAAAATGTTAATGGTTATTATTTTCCCTTTATAAAAATCCAGAAATAAACATAATTTGATACTTCACACACTAAAGTAGGTTTTTGCATGGAATAAAGTCAAGAGATTAGAATTGTTTAAATGGTGAAATTGCTTTGACCAGGCCTGCATCATGTTTTTAAAAATTTATTTTATTTAGCAAGTTATATTAGAAAGCATAACAATTATCCTTATTGTAAGAAACTATTTTTATAATGCTTGTAAAAGTAAAGAGCACATGACTTTGTTTCTTTGGCCTGTTTTGATTAAATTTGGATAAATTCTGATGGTTGTTTGCCACAGTTAATTGATTTTCAAGGGATACTGGATAATGAGCCTTAATCTATAATACCAAACAATTAAAACAAGTTGCCAATATGTGGACAGTGACAGGAAGACAAGGCTGCAAAATTGGTTCTTCAATATCCTATTCTCATTTCTTTTAACATAATTAGAAGTGGTAGAGTTGAGGAGATAGTATCCACACCAGGCTTTTGATTAGTTCTTAAAAACATCTAAATTGCAGATGTTGCCTGGGGAACGAGTGAGGCCCAGCTGGCAGACATTAAGTTCTGTGTTAGAGTTGCTGAAAGATACACACAGAGTTATTTAAGACTTGCCCTCAGAACTTTTGATGTAGTTAACAGATAGAAGATAGATATACTAGGGCTGTCTGGAAAGTATTCAGCCATGTAATATGAAAAATAGAGGCATTTATGGCTGGACTTTTTTTTCCTAATAGCCCTCATAAACTTAACAGGTAAATGATAAAGACAGGGATTGAAGGAATTCAGAAAAAATTTAAGAATACATTTCCAAGCTATGTTAACATTTAATTTTGCGACAACCCTGAAAGTGGTTAATAATGAACTATCACAGTTACCATTTATTGAACATCTATTCTGTTCTCAGCCAATTGCTTCAGACGTCAAAAGTCACTCTTAATGCTCAGAATAGTTGTTCAAAATATGTTATTTTCAGTTTTACCAAGTAGAAAAAAGCCTCAGGGGTTATGTAATTTTATTAGGATCACACAGCTAGTAATGCTAATGGGGATGTTAAAACCTGAGCCTTAATTTTTTTTTTTTTTTTTTTTTTTTTTTTTTTTGGTTCCCTGAGCGGGGATTGAACTCATGCCACAGCTGTGAGCGCGCCAAAGCCTAGCCACTACACCACCAGGGAACCCCCTGAACCTGAATATCTTGAAAGCAAACATTAAGAAGAAATAAAAGATAAAAAGAGAAGAGAAATGATAATGTGCTCAGAGGGCACACACCCCTCAAGGCAGCCCTTGAACAATTTGAAAACCATTGATCATATCCTACTCTCCCTTAATCCCTATTCTACAGATTAAGAAACTGAAGCTTAATTTTATAGTTTGTACAAAGATCTGAATTCACTTTTCTTATCACATCTTTTAACACTTTTTCAGTTAATTTTGAGAGTTTAACATTTAAAAATTTTTTATTCATTGCTGCTTTTTTGTATGTGCAATGAAAAGTGTCCCAGCGACCCTCCTTAGAGATAGCCAATGAAACCAATTTCTTATGTATTCTTTCAGAGATACTCAATGCATGTATATGTAAATTTGAGTGCCTTTTTGTAATTTTTATTGTGGTACTATCCAGCTCGTTACCCACAAAAAATTTTAAGAGAATCCTGTTATATGTGCTGCCACTGGGGCTTGGACCCTATTATTGCAAGGCGTTCGGCTCACTTGTGCACGCACCTAGTCGTCACAGTAAATTTTTTCCCTTTATTAATCAGGGTTGGTTTCACCCTTCACTTGTTGAGCATAAGCTCACTTGTGTTGTCTTGTACACAGCTGTGGCCCTATACATCTTGAACTCCCATCCTTTTGGCTCAGGTTTCCACTTACCTACATGTGTAACAGAGCGGTTGATGCTGCTTACAGTATACCAAACGGTAGGAGTATGATCAGGAAAAACTGAAACAGGGTACAGAACCATACTTTCCGATATCTAACCTATTAACAGGAAGCTTGTCATTGTACGCTACCAAAGATGGAAGATAGTGCTAAAATAAGTCATGGGACTTGCCCCTTGAAGGTATTGATCAGCTCTACATTCCCATCTGGTTCTCTGTCTTTACCAGTAAGAATAAAAAAGGGGTTATTGTGCAAACTGCATTGATTTCACCTAAATATACCATAGTGATCATGTTTTAATTTGTTTCAAGATACCTAGTGTTAACAAGATTGAAGCTTACCATCCATGGCCTTTGTAAGTTCAGTACTGATAGAATCTTGAGTCTGTTCCTAAATTGTGCTCTTGTTGGCAATGTATTGTTGGCCTAAATAATAGATGTAGTTGGAATTCTCTGAAAAATATTGAAAGAAACTCAGTTTATTTTAGTTTCACAGCAACAAAAAAGTGAAATGTTAAGGTAGTATTCTTGGTAACCTGTTTTCAGCAGTGTTTATCTTTGAAGTTAATGATATGTCAATTTAGAAGTTATTCTGTGGCTTCATTATAGAAATGACTTTGCAGACACATTTTTACATTCTGAATTGTTTTTCATAATGTTGGGTGATTTAATAATGTCACTAAAATTTTCGCCCATTGTATTTGAAGATGCTCTCATAGCTGGTAATCTTTCACGTGATGGCTCACTAGGGTTGCCCATACCGGGCAATCCCTTTCATGAATTATGTATAAAATCATCCTTTGTAAAATGACTATAATCCTGAGTTGCTCTAAGGAGCTGTTCTGAGTCTTCTGGTTGTCGAACCATCGCTTCGACTTTGATTCTCAGATGGTGGCACTGAGAGCTCCTGACATCCTGACCATAATGTTATTATCATGTTAATTGTTACTGTAGCAGGCCTCACTTATACAGCTATACTGTAGAAAAACCTTATGTTTCTCTTCCTCTCTGCTCTGCTGTTAAGTTTGCCATGCAAATGTCACTTTTAAATATTTGAGTGCTTATTGTGTATACAGTGCTTTGTTAGGAACTGGGGAGATGTGTTGGAAAAAAGTTGTGGATTATAATATGAAACAGGACCTGAACCATAAAGGATAAAAGATGTAAGCTCCTTGGATGATTATTGTTAGAGAGTACTAATGAGAAGACTTTCTTGAGTGGGTGCTTATAACCTAAGCATTCTGTAGGAAGGTAAATAGCAAGTAGACTTCTTGGCTGAAGTGGCGAGTCAAGTAGTAACGAGAAGTGAATGTAGTAGAAGAGAGTCAATTGAAAGATTTAGAATACAGAGGCTGAGGAGTATGAATTTAATTTAAGAGGCAGTTGAGAACTGTAGGTTTTTATCAACCTGATTTCACTTCATGTGTATGTGTGTATATAGATGGTAGGGCTAGAGGTGGAGGAATCCTATGAGGAAGTACAGGAAATAGATGATGATTTAGGAGGAGTGGCTATACAGGAAATTCTTACTCATTTCCATCTCCTTATGTTTATTCATACTATTTTTCCCTTGTCTACAATGTCCTCCCCTTTGTTAAAGTGCTACTTGTGCTCTTTTGGGCAGCTCATATACTAAATTTGGAATGATACAGAGATTAGTATGGCCTCTGTGTAAGGCTGACACGCAAGTTCATGAAGCATTCCATATTTTTGATACAGAGAACAAACTGATGGCAGCCAGATGGGAGAGGGGTTTGGGGGCTGGGTGTAAAAGGTGAGGTGATTAAGAAGGACCAATTGGTAATTATGCAGTAGTTAAAGGGATGTAAAGTAAAGCATAGGGAACGTAGTCAATAATAATGTAATTACTGTGTACGGTGCCAGGTGGGTACTAGACTTATGTGGGGATCACTTCATAAATCGTACATATCTAACCACTATGCTGTTCTCTTTGAAACTAATATAAAGTAACATTGAATGTCAACTGGAATTGAAAAACGTCCTCTGTTTATCCTTTAAGGCCCAGCTTAAATTTATTTTTTTGGGTACATTTACTTCTCTAAAATTCTTTTCCACCATGTGGGCTTTAATATGTATGTGCCTTGTCTTTCCACATAGATTGTAATCCCCTCTAGGGTAAGGATTCTATTTCTTTTCCTTACAGTTCTAGGCATATTATTGAATTGAATCAAGATTTGCATAAAGGGAATGGATAGAATGGGCAGGGGTTGAGAAATGTGATTATCTTAGCAGACATGGTTTTGATTTGATGAATGAAGCAGAATTGATGTCTTAGGTTTTGAATTTTGGGAGAATAGTGGTATCCTTGAATTTTCTAGAAGTAAGCTGTTCATGCATAAAGGTTTGGATCCCCAATTGCATTTCACCGTTATATTTAGTATGATATGTTTTACCTTTTTCCAAATCTGTCTTATTGATTATCTTACAATGATCTTGAAGATAATCTATTTTTAACTATAGTCATTGTGTTAACTTGACTTAATTGGATCTGGATGATATAACCAAATATAGATAGATAACACTGTGAGGTCTTGGATGACATTTATCTGAGAATTTATGGGAACTAGAGGGTAAATTTATGCAACAGTTGGTATAATGTATAACCCATTAGGTCATGGTTGGAAAATTATTGCAAGCCTTCTGATTATTATGGCTCAGAAAAGACATAAGAATTGGTAAGAGTTCAAAACTATATATAACCACCATAATCAGGTATACAAGGAGTTTGTATGAACAGATTGGATTGTTTAGTCATGGTCTAAACAGAAGGGTAACCCTTTTAAGTTTTGGCGGGGTGGGGGTGCATGGATCATACAAAGTAGATAGCAAGATTATAAAATTCACTACTCAGAGTATAGGCTCATTAAAGAAGAAGTCTGTAATAAGATTAATGGTATCAATAATGTTTTGAGAATTAATATTGGCCTTTTGTGCTTGAGGTCACTGGAGAGAACCATTCTCTCCCAAACCACCAGTCGTTGCTTGACAGACAGCCGGATCAGGATCAATTTGACCAACCTAGTTTTTGCTTGCTTGCTTTTGTTTCATCTGATTGATGATAATACACAGTCACTAAAGCTGTTTATCAGTAAAATTAATCACCTCATTCTGGAAACCATAATACAGTTACACATAGAAAAATATATGTGGTGATACTTTGGCACAGTTGACAAAATTTCACTTTCTAGGACTTGAGTAACAGTTTGGAATGATAAATTTACTCCCTGTTGCCATTGTCTCTGCTTGTTGATTTATTTGACTGACAGATAAACAAGGACATAAAAATTTAAGCTCACTGTTCTCACCACACATCTTTCATACTGATGAAGGAATTGGTGAGTCAGATGACTAGCATCACAATTGTGCTGCTAATAAAATACAGAGTCAACTGCTTTTCGTTATTGACCCACTCAACTCTAATGGCACTTAATACTAATGAGTAATCTAGTGGCAGGTTCCAGGATTGAAGCTTTGGTTGGATGGTAATCCTAACAGTGAAATGAAGTCACCGTTTCTAAATATGTTTGAGAGTCTAAGGGTAGGTTTGCTGATAGCTAATCATGGCTAAATCCTTTTTTCCACTATGGAAAATTTTTGGCTCCTGATAATAGGAGTGATTCATCCTGACCTTGAGCAAAACAGTCGAACAACTATTGGATGCTTTTTAAAAAAAAACAAATGATGTTTGGGGAGAGAAGAAACTATAGTAAGACCTGTAATCTTTTATCTGAAACTGTTGGGATCAAATGTATTTCAAAATTCAGAACTTTTAGAATTTTAAAAAGATCATAATACCATTTATAGTAAAAAAAATTTCAGCTGGGCCTGGAGCAGCACCTTCCAGTAAAACACATTTATGTTCCTGCAGCAAAAAGTATCCGTATTCACACTAAGTGGGGGTCAGTAAATTCTATAAATAACTTTGTGCCAGTTCAGGTCAGGCTTTATCATCAAATGAGTTTTTGGAACATTTTGGAATTTGGAATTGAGGATGAGGGATTGTCATTCTGTACTTAACATGTGTCATCCAGTGTGTTTAGTTGATAGAATAAAGTGAATAAGCTAGATGAGTAATTATATCAAGATTATTTTTGGTTGAAAAAGTATAACTAATGACAGTATCTTTGGGTTTCTAGGATTTGTACTGTGTTCGCAGTGACCTGGGGAACCTGCTCAAAGCCCTGGGTCGCTTGGAAGAAGCCAAGGTAGGTGTTTGATAGAACACATTTAAGCATCAGTGTTATGAAAATGTGTATTTTTTGCCAAGTTTTCAACTCTCCATTGAACTATCTTCACAAAATAGTCCTATGAAACAGGAAAACTGATGGCATGAATCGCCTCAGACGAGAGCAGGGCCAGGCTTTGGCATATCTGTTCTAAATCTGGGGGTAAAGCAAGAACCTGAACATTTTGGAGCTGTTCTGCTGAGTTAGATCATCTTTATAACAATGGGCTCTGACATGATTTTATGTGGGAATAAATAACATTCCTTCAAATCTGAGGCTTGCCTGCTGATGACAAGCAGAGCGCCTGTGATTTGGCTCAAGACTCCTATATGATGCAGGTGCCATTGAAAATGCTGCTCTTCTAAGTCCTTTGTGGCTTGTAAGTGGAGAAGAATTTCATCCAAATGTTACCCTGTAATACTGGCATTTAAATTCTTGTTTAACCTTCCTCCCTTCATCTTCCTCACCCTTTTTACAGTGGAAGAAAGGCTATTAAAATGATTGCAAATTAATAATTGGAACATCCTGCCCCTTCTTGTCCCCACTCCCTCCCTCAAGTTCCTTTTTCCTCTTTTCCAATCCTAGTTGTCTACTTCTTTTCTTCTTTACTTTCTTCTTTTACTCCTCCCCACCCCACCTCCTTAAAAAAAAAAAAAGGACAAAGCTGGTTTGTTTGGGAAATGGACTGATCGAAAGAAAACTTGCCAAAGTGGAAAGGTGGCTTTTAGCATTCTGTGTTTCCAAATAATGAATTTGAACACCAGGTTGGGTTATTAAAGCTTTTGGTATAATTTTAAATTAAATTTATAAATGAAATTGTCTTGTTACAAGCCACCTTACGCAACGGCGCTGCAGGGGTGAGGAGTGGGGAGAAACCAGAATGCTTCTGAAACTCCCACCTGTTGCTCTGAGCCCCACGCGCATGCTAATGCGTGGAGTGTATGCGCAGCGTAGCTGTCTGTTTGACTGCTTCACCCAGGGAGGGAGAAGGCTTTTCAGCACCATCTCATGTTAAAAGGCACTAGTTTTAAGTGCATAGCTCATAAATTCTGCTGACACTTTGGATTAACCTTATGTAGGTTTTCCAGCTAATGAATTGTAATTATTTCAAACTTAGCCGATAAATCTAATTGGTAATTAATAGAACAAATATGTAATAAGCTCCTATTAATTGTCACCCCACCAAGCGGACAGCTAACATGAATTGCACTTCACTGCAGCTTTAGAGATCGGTTTAGGCTGAGACATTGCGCCTGCCTTAGGTTGCTGACTTCTTTATTTCAGAGCTCTGGAGACACCTAGTTTGAAAAATGTTATTCTGTTTTTGTGAGAACTTAGTGAACAAGAAAATACTCTCGAGTGAAATGCAATGTATTTCTTTTGTAATCAGTGCATTTGAAAATTCAAGCCAGCATATTCCTAGTAGATGGAAGCAAAATTAAGTGGTCTTTGTAGAAAATGAAGAGCCTTTCTTCCAGCAAAAATCCCCGCTGTATGCAATAGCCCTGATTAACCCTCTCCCTTCTGCATGTTCCCATGTTACAGACTTGAGACTGTCCTCATTCCCATATGTAATAGACATCCAAAGAATTTCAATTGCTTTGTTGAACTTTTACTAATGATCTTGTTTTTATTTTCTCTCTTGTTTTTGGTTTTTCACCATTGATATTGTATTTAGAAGGTTTCAGGTGGGTGAAACCTCCTATTCCATGCGTAAGGTGCCTCGCTGAAGGGAGCTCGAGGCCTGGATCTAGGGCAGACACACACCTCCTCCTCTTCCAGCAAGGAACGCACCGAAAAGTCACATGATGAGAAATATGGTAACGGGTTTGTAACTGCCACAGCAAAACAATTTGCCTCCATGCCTGAATCTTCTGTCTTGTGGCTTCAGAAACAGCTTAAAATAATTTTATTTACAAGCAAGTTATGTAAGAGAATGTTTTATACTATAGCCACAATTCTATCAAAGATAAGTAAAAGTTAATTGATATTAAAAATTATTAGAGATAATTTACTAGTAAAAGCTTCTAACTCTTCTTGTTGTTCATTTTTTTCCTTTTTTCTTCTTTGTTTGGATTGCAGCATTCTGCTCTTCTGATGATGCGCTGTGACCCTGCAGTAGCGCAAAGGCTGCGCAGCGTTAATGCGCCATGCGTGCAAATGAGCCCCTGTGAACGGTTGACTAGATGAGTAATCTGATTGACTGGCTCCCTCAGTCCTATTCTGTAGCCTTTTTGAATAAAATTGGGTTTTAACATACCTCAAGTCCAACTAATCTCATGAAACAAATATTCTCTATGGGCCTGTCTAGTAGATTAATGGATCTGGTTGGCCGTTTGCTGCGTCTAGGGGTGTTCTATGGAGCGCAGCAGTTCGCAGCGACCGCGCAGTGCGATGCTGTTAGGTTGCGCAAGCGATGTTTGCGCTCGCATTACAGGGACCTCAACCTAGGTGCAATCCTGTCATACGAGGTTTCAGCTTCAGTCCTTGGGAGATAGAGGCATTGTGAGGATGTGACTTAGAAAAACATTTTTCTCTCAGTAGTATAGTTTTGAGGTTAGGACCATTATTGTTTAGAGCAGCATTTCCCAAAATGTGTTTCATAATGTTCAAATAAAATGCCCCACGAAAGAAGAGGTTCATGGTCAACTGAGTTCAGGGAACCCTGTATATACTATTGAAGGCTTAGGGAACTCCTGTAGTAAAGAAGCCTGCTTTCCTAATTGATTTGATCATGAACTCCTTTTTTCCAGTGATAACCTAGTAATACCTCTTTGGAGAACACACTTTGGGAAACAAACAGGGTTGCGGGTGGTGGTGGTAAAACTTGACCTTAAGCGGCGCCCTCTAGCCATCACTTGAAAGCATGACAAGAGCCCTTAGGTGTTCAAATAAGAGAAGTCTAGTGGAGTCTTACGGCAGCTGACTTCCCAGATGAATACTAGTGTAAGGGTTGGTCTTTGGTTGGCAGAACTGAACATGGTGGCTTGCACTTGGGTTCTGGTGGCGCAAGCGCAGGAGCAGCCAGCTGTGGCAGCGCATTAGTTTTGGCGCAAGCGAGCCTATGCTGCAGGGTCACTTTTGGCTGGTCAGAGAAGGAATAATGATATCACTTTCTTCCCCCCCCCCCAATCTTTTTTTTTCCCCTTTACAAATTTTCCCTTTCCCTTTATCTCCTTTCCCTCCCATCTTCTTTCATTAACCCCTCCTAAGGCATGTTATTTGAAAGCAATTGAGACGCAACCGAACTTTGCAGTAGCTTGGAGTAATCTTGGCTGTGTTTTCAATGCACAAGGGGAAATTTGGCTTGCAATTCATCACTTTGAAAAGGTTCGTCATTAAATTAACATTGGTATTCATGAAATGCTCATATTTGCAGGGTGTTTTTTACTAGAACTAAAGAGTAGGCCTTTACTTAACAAGTCACACAACACTTTTATTTCTCTGAAGTATTGTAGTGTTTGCTGGAAGGTAGATGATATAGCAGTTTCCAGTTTTGCATTGAAAATGTACTGTAATAAATAAAAACGCTGTTTTTAAAAACAGGCAGCTTTACTGTGAAGAAGCAGGACTTCTTGGTGAAAAGGCTGATTCCAGCTTTGGGACAGGATATGTACAAAATTAATTTGGAATGCCTTGTCATACCAGAATGCAAGGAAGCTTTGATATATTACTTTGATTGTGTCAAAAGGACTCAAAAGGCAACTGGAAGAAGCTCCCACTGGCTAAAGATAGGGGACTTGAGCATCAGTAGGAATAATAACTGAAATATATTGAAACTTGTCAAATACATTTAAATCCATCAGTTCGTAATTATACTCAGAAGAACTTCATTGGTCACCTTTGGAAGATAAGGAGCAACTCATTTTGAAAACTGGTTGAAAAGGGAAGCTAAGGATATGACACCTCTCTTGTATAAATTGGACCTCAGGGTAACCTAGTGTTGATAGGAGGAAGTTTCTCTTACACAAGTCTTTCAGCTAATAAATGAAGAAGGATTGATAGAATCGGAGTATCACCACTAGTAGATTTAGGAAATGAAGAACGAATGATAGAGTTAGAGTATCGCTACTAATAGATCTAGGAATTTACCAGTGGCAAAAACAAGATAGTCAGATGTTCTGTACCTTGTGGTAGAAGTAAACAATTCCACCAGGGAAGTAGAAAAGAACCCAAATCTGATTAAACTTGTGGTTCTAACTGCCAATTTATGGGGAATATGTGGGACCTGGAAACATGTTAAAGACACCATAGGAATGCAGTCAGCAAAATCTAAACCCTGGGAAGCTGATTTCTTCAAAAATGACAGGAATAAAAATGGAGACTTAAACATTTAATTTAAAAGATTAAAAGAAAGAAAGGCATGTTGACAAATTGTATGGGTCTTTTTTGGATCCTGAATCAAATTTGATCAGAAATTGGACCTCTGAATGGATGTTTTGTATAAGGACTTGTCTTCGTTTTTTTAGCTGTGATACTGGTACTACAGTTATATTGGAAGGAAAAGGTATTCTGTCTGGTCCCTGAGATACATTTTGATTATTTTTGGATGTGCCGATATGTTTGGGATTAGCTTCAAAATGATCTGGGAAGAGGGGAGTTAGCTTGGTATATAGACTAAGAAAGATTGAATATAATTTGTTAATTGTTGAAGCTGGATAATGGAGACCTGGTGGAGGGTTGTTGTTATTCCTCTGCTTTTGTTTATGCTTGAATTTTTTTCCTAATAAATTGATAAAAAGTTTTGAGGGGTGGACAGCTGTCACTATAGACAATCTAAATTAAGCGCATCATGCTGTCTTGACTACAGAGGTCCCATGTAAATGAAGAGGAGTTCTTTATGAATCTTGAATGTGTTCATGGTTGCTACCTTTACCTCTTCAGTGTTTCTGTGATTACACTAGAGGAGTACCTACCTCTCTTGCTCAGTGGTTCTCTACCTTGATTGCACATGAGGAGCTTATAAAAGATATGGATGTCCTAGCCCCATCTTCAGAGGGTCTGATTTAACTGGCCTGTGATAGAGCACAGGCACCTTTTAGGAGGTGAATTCTTAATATACTGTCAGGTTGAGAATCACTGCTCTCAATATATCTGGCCATATTTTAAGACAACTTCAAAACTATTTGGATGAAACCATTTAATGGTTAGCATTTCCTTGAGTAATGTATCTTATTGAATATGTAATGCTAATTACATTGGTTACTAAGATCTTACTGAGTATACAGTCATAGTTACTGAGATATATATTTTCCTTTTACTGAGTATACAGTCATAGTTACTGAGATATATATTTTCCTTTTCAGTTAGAGCTTGCTGCTTCTTCCTGCCATTATTTTTTTAGAAGAGTTAGGCTGATTAAGTGTGAATAAAATATGGCCAATTATTAGAAGTATTCAACTCAGTGAAACAGGAGTAGACCCAGTTTTTCCCATCAGGACACATTTTGCTCTTATATTACATGAGAAAGTTATTTTGATAACATTGAGATTTGTGAATAGTGAATAATGAGTAGGTACTAAAATAATTGGGTTTTTAAAATGAAAGAAATAAGATTTAATTATACTAGAAAATGTAATTGAAGGTCTAAAATTTTCTCAGAATAAAAAAAAATTGTAATTTGGTAGTTAATCTGAAATCCTAACTTGCTCTAAGTATGTCTTGTAAATTTTAGGCTGTCACTCTTGATCCCAATTTTCTGGATGCATATATCAATTTAGGAAATGTCTTGAAAGAGGCACGGATTTTTGACAGGTGAGAGAATATTCTGTTTGATACATTTTCTTTAGTCTTTGTTGTATTGACACTTGAGAGTTTTGACTGAAATTATGACAGTGGTTCATTGAAATAACATTTTCCTTTTCTAGTATGTTGATTTTCCCTGATCATGTCTGCTGTGTTACTTTTTACTTATTAATATAAATATTGTTGCCTGACTTCATTGTTGGCTTTTCACAAAGCCATTATTTTTCTCAGGAGTTCAGTGGAAATTCCTTTCTTACAAAAATGTTGAAATTGTCATCTTTTAGACTAACTTATTCCTTTGATCTGATTCAGAAAGCTAAGTAAATCCTGACTTTTAACTTTTTGTTGTTGTTGTCAAAGGAAAGCCTGTTAAGTGGGAATGGAGAACTTTTCAGTGTAAAAATTATTTCATAAAGGTGCAATTTTGATTTGTGGTTGAGTATAGTATAGCATGAATTAATGGTAACTAATTACAATTAATTGATATACTTTGGTATAATATAGCATGAATTAATTGGAATAGCATCCATTAAAAGTTAGTTGCATTTTGTATGTGTGTGTTTTTTATTTTCAGAGCTGTAGCAGCTTACCTTCGTGCTCTAAGCTTGAGTCCCAATCACGCAGTGGTGCACGGCAACCTGGCTTGTGTATACTATGAGCAAGGCCTGATAGATCTGGCAATAGACACCTACAGGCGAGCTATTGAACTGCAGCCACATTTCCCTGATGCTTACTGCAACCTAGCCAATGCTCTCAAAGAGAAGGGCAGTGTAAGGATTTTTATTCAGTCTATTTCTTTGTTATCTGGTAGGATTTAAAGTCTGTTTTTGTACATACTGTATTTTAAATAGTGAGGGTGGTAAATTGTTTTCCTTTGGAGTTTTAATTGAGAGGGAGAACAACAAAGATACCTATTTTCTGGAATCTTACAAGCCATTAGGCTTAACTAAGGTTGTTAGAATAATATCACTGGGGGGGGGGGGGTCCATGATTTGTCTATACAGGTTTTGAATAGTTTGTTTGTTTTCTAGGTTGCTGAAGCAGAAGACTGTTATAATACAGCTCTTCGGCTGTGTCCCACTCATGCGGATTCTCTGAATAACCTCGCCAATATCAAACGAGAACAGGGGAACATTGAAGAGGCAGTTCGCTTGTATCGCAAAGCATTAGAAGTATGTCGAGGGTGGTGTGGCTGGGTATTTTGTCTATGTGATAGTAAAGGAAGGCAGTTAGTTCAGTTTTCCATGTCATCCACTTCTTGTAAAAATAGTGGTTGAATCATTCGGTGAACCAGTAATTGAGTACCTAACATATGAGTGAGGTCCTGTGTGACATTTAAGAAAATTCCTACATTGAGTTTGTTATTTTATGGATAGATAAGATCTGCACAGAAAAATTGGACAGTAAGCTACAGTTCAAGAGAAGTTACCAATAAGTATATAATTTCAATGCCTGATAGTTGTAGTGGTGATTAGTAGGTATGGTAGGATTTCAGAAGCCAGAGATTTCAGAAGAGAGAGACTGGAGTGAACAGTGTAAGCTAAGATGGAGAGAGGTATATCTCATGTTTTGAAACAGGGAGAGGTAAAATAAAAACAAAGGACAGGTAGGATTTGAGCTTCTCAGCTTTGAAGAATGAGTAGACTTGGAAAAGGTAGAAGTGTAGAGATGTAAAGGTACTTCAGCAAAGTTCTTGTAGTGAGTTATCACTGTCGTTTTAGCAGTTTTTGTTAATCTTAGTTTTCTTGACTCTTTCTAGGTCTTCCCAGAATTTGCTGCTGCCCATTCCAATTTGGCAAGTGTACTGCAACAGCAGGGAAAACTGCAGGAAGCACTGATGCATTATAAGGAGGCTATTCGGTGAGAAACTCACAGCCTTAGTTTTTTCTTTTTCTCTGTAAAAAATGTTCAGCACTTGCATATTTGGTGTGTGCTAAAATGACTTCTGATAACAATGGACTAAGTATTACAGGGTGTTAAAGGTTTTTGTACTAGATAAATAAAATCGGTATCCTCTCCATTAGAATCAGCCCTACATTTGCTGATGCCTACTCTAACATGGGCAACACTCTAAAGGAGATGCAGGATGTTCAGGGAGCCCTGCAGTGTTACACTCGTGCCATTCAGATTAACCCTGCATTTGCAGATGCCCACAGCAATCTGGCTTCCATTCACAAGGTACTTCTCTTTATTATAATATGTAATCTTAGTGCCTAATGTTTAATTTTAGGAAACATTTTAACTATTCCACTCTATTTCTAGGATTCAGGGAATATTCCAGAAGCAATAGCTTCTTACCGCACTGCTCTGAAACTTAAACCTGATTTTCCTGATGCTTATTGTAACTTGGCTCATTGCCTGCAGGTAAAGAATAATAGGCCAGTAATTGGCTTTCAGTGTTGCAATCATTTTTGAATTATTATGTGCCATAATTATCAAAACCTGTCTGGAAACAGTGTTTTTTAATAGGTTATCTAACTGACATTACTTTAGGCCAAAGACACACAAAATGTTATATCTTGGAATAAGGCTTTCTGTGTAACTTCTTTTTTCCTTCCTCTAGATTGTCTGTGATTGGACAGACTATGATGAGCGAATGAAGAAGTTGGTCAGTATTGTGGCTGACCAGTTAGAGAAGAATAGGTTGCCCTCTGTGCATCCTCACCATAGTATGCTATATCCTCTTTCTCATGGCTTCAGGAAGGCTATTGCTGAGAGGCATGGAAACCTCTGCTTGGATAAGGTGCGAGTTTTTTATTTTAATCTTTTTTGTTGAAAAGTAAAGCACGTATAGAAACTACATGAATGAAATGTACTGCTTAGTGAGTTATAAGGTGTGAACACCACCCAAGCCAAGAAATTAAACTTTGTCAGCTACCCAGAAGCCCCTTCCATTGTGTCCTGTTTCAGTCAGAACCCAGTCCATCCCATAAGGTGAAATTCTTAAATACTAACAATAGATTGGTGGTGGTTTCCTTTAACGTAAAAATCATAATGTTTAATAAAGTGTTTGGTATTTTATTCTTACCTTTGAGAATTAGAGCACTATATACTTGATCAAAGGAGGGAATTTGCTCGGTAGAATATATTGGAGTGCTAGGTGTAATTCTGTATTTTTTTTTTTAAATGCTTCCTAAATGCAGGGTTCATCATGGCTCTGTCTACACTGCTTCCTTTCTACAAGTTTTAGATTTGCTTGGGCTATTTCTGAGGAAACATGTCAAAGTATGAAGTGTATTATATAAAATACTAAAGTTGCATTGAACTGACTATATGAATTAAATGAAATATTCTGGGCAAACCATTCCCAATAGGTGTGAGGTACAGGTTTGATGTTGTGTTTTTAGTCACTTTTCCTAGATGAAAATTTCCATATAGACTCAACTTTACTAACACCCATTGGATTCCATTGGTAGATTAATGTCCTTCATAAACCGCCATATGAACATCCAAAGGACCTGAAGCTCAGTGATGGTCGACTACGTGTAGGATATGTGAGTTCTGACTTTGGGAATCATCCTACTTCTCACCTTATGCAGTCTATCCCAGGCATGCACAATCCTGATAAATTTGAGGTAAGACTAGTATTGCCCTAGGGTCACTGTTTATAAAACACATCAAACAAACCCACAATGGTGGCTTTATTGTCACCATTAGGCCTTAAGCCCAGTGTCTTTTGGAAAGATTGAAGCCAAGGTTATTAAATATGCTGTGTGCTGCCTTTCAGGTATTCTGTTATGCCCTGAGCCCAGATGATGGCACAAACTTCCGAGTGAAGGTGATGGCAGAAGCCAATCATTTCATTGATCTTTCTCAGGTAGGTGAACCTCTTACACTTCAACTTTTTATTTCAGCAAATAGTAAATAAAACTTTTGGCGTACAGCTTGTCTTTTTCATGACAAGTATTTAACCTCAGCTACTACATATGGACAATTGCTTTGATCTTAATTCCTTGATCATTTACATTTGTAATCAGCATGGATTTGGCTGAGGTTGCAAATGAAATAGAAATGTGGTATATTTGTGCTTAGACATTGAAACATTTCTGGGGATTGAGCCAGGACTTGTGACAGTAAATACTTAACTATTAACTGAATAAATTGAACAAAATGGTGGCTTGGACAACTACTTAACTAGGTCTTTTAAAGAAAATAGATAAAAAGTAGATGAACTGGTCCATCTGTATCCTTTAAATGACCTATTTATTTTCATGGGCCTTGCTTGGCCTTTGGTTATCTTTATTTCTATACTTGCTGTATTGCTGTTTTCTCTAGGAACATAAGTTTTATGATAAAGATCAAAACCTGTGAGGGAATTAATTTGCTGAAGGTGTAGGCTAGAGGTTTTTTTTTGTTTTGTTTTGTTTTGTTTTGTTTTTTTAATAGACCCTATTAGCCACTTTGGTGACTAGTAGTGGTATGCAGTGTATAGTATATCTAATAATTAATATATGAGTCACTGAAGTCCTAGCAGAAGGTTTGTGAGACTTGTCATTTAATAAATAATGTGTACCAATATCTTTTGCAATACAGCAATTTCTTTGGAAGTGTACATGACCATTTTTGATGTAGGGTTGGTCTCTTTGTGGCCAAGAAACATATTGCCCTTCACCTCTGAGATCTTTAGGGACTCACTGCTTATTGACTGAAGTCTAAACTCTTCAGCATGGCCTTCACAACCTTTCTAAGTGTGACTTCAATCTTGTTTGCCGATACTTTTCAACCACTCATCACCCTCATGTATACCCTATTCCAAATGGAAGTCATCTATCTACTCACCATTTTTTAAACCGACCATGTACTTTACTCTAGTTCTTTTTTCATACTGTTCTCTACCAAGATTGTATTCTGTCCAGCTCCCTCAAACTCCTATTCATCTTTGAAGTCCCCTTTCAAATACCAACTCGTCTATGAAGCCTTGTTATTCATTCATTCTAGAAGTAAATTCTACTTCTTCTGTATAGTAGAACCTTGAAAAATGCTAGGGTTAGGGATGCCAACCCCCTTGCAACTGAAAATTTACACATAACTTTTGGCTCTGCTAAAACTTAACTACAAATAGCCTACTGTTGACCAGAAGCCTTAGAGATAACATAAATACCTAGTTGATTAGTAACAAGTATTTTGTATATATGTATTACATGCTGTATTCTTACAATAAAGTATGCTAGAGAAAAGAAAATGCTAAGAAAATCATAAAGAAGAGAAAATACATTTACAGTAATTTATAGATATTGTAAGTTTATGTCATCTGTTTACAAGATGAATCGTATGTCAGTACCTACATCCAAAGTCTTACATGAGGCAAAACACTGGATGTTATACACTTAACATAAAAAGTGAAAAGATAATGTAGAAAAATTCATATTTATTTACAGGTATAACGATTCATGCATTGATAATGAAGAAACAGCACTGTGATCACTTTATGGCAGCATAGTGTCTGACATGATTGGTTCACAGTAGCCTAACCTGTGCAACAATCAATGAATCCTTATAAAATCTTTACGGCGTACAGTATTACAGTTATACTCATAATAATTAGTCCTGGAAGCATTGTTACATTTTTTTTAAATACCAATTACCTGTTGTTATAGGTAGATACTCTGTTTCTCCAATTATGAGAGAGAAGCATACTGTATGGTAATGTAATTCTTTGAAAGCAAAGTTGTAAAAGAGTAAGGAAACTAATACATTATTAATTTAATATTAAATAGCACTCTCACCTTATGCCTATGTAAAGATAGTCTATCCACTTCCATTCAAGTCTTGCACACAACGTTCTACACTAATGAATACTTAGGTGTCGACAATGGTGACAAAATATCTTATATAGTTCTTGCCATACTTGCCAGTTAATAGATTTTCACATGACACACATACACGACAGATAGGTTTATTAGCTATACCACATGGTAATTATTTATTATTAAGTGAAAAATAGATCATCATTTTCATTGTCTTCATGTTGAGTAGGCAGAGGAGGAAGAGAAAGGGTTGGTCTTGCCTCTTAGTGAGCAAAGGTGGAGGAGGTGGAAGGGGAGGCGGGCGAGGTAGGCACGCTCGGTGTAACGTTATGGAACCACACAGGGTGTTTCAAAAAGATGGACCAGATTTGAAATCGCTATTATCTCTGCAACCACAAACTGCCCATGAATCAAAGGGTGGAGCATCAAGTTTCAAATTATTACCGTTAGGTGCCTCTCCCAGCGCACAAATAGCCCCTAGCCTCAGTCTCTTGCCAGATGGTGACTCTGCAACACAAAGCATTTTGTGTTCTGCAGTTCAGCAAGACTGAATCCGTAATTGTAGTGCAGCCTGCGTTTCAATGGCGGTTTGGCATTGATCCGCCAGTGCCAAAGAGCATTCGTCATTGGAACTGACAACTTGAGGAAACAAGCTATTTATGTAAGGGGAAGAGCGCAGGGTGACTGTGCACTTCAGAGGAAAAGGTGAGAAGAATACAAGAGAGTTTTCAGAGTAGCCTGTGCAAGTCCAACTTTGAAAGGCATTTGGGATGAATTCAATAATCACCAAAATGTTGTTCATTTAGCAGGTGGAGGGCACATAGAGCATTTTAAAAAATAGTAAAACGCATAAAACCATTTGTGACTTTTCCTGTACTTGTCACATGTTGCCATCGTGAAATATACTGCTTTGAAATCAGGTCCGTCATTTTGATACACCCTGTATTTTGCTTTTTCATTTCTTTAAAATTGTTTATACGGTTCCACTCCTTTGAACCATTCGCTGTAGTTTCAGTGCTCCTATCACAGAAAGGTCCATGTCATAAAAGAAGTCAGAAGCAGTCCTGAATAATTGGAATCCTTCTGCCAGATTGTCTAATGCCAGTTTGTTCTCTGGCACTGGTTCACAGACATTCATTTCCATCAAGTCATCTTCTGTGAATTCCTCTGAAGTGGTATCTGTTAGTTCTTGAATTTCTCCAAGATCCATATCTTAAAACACTTTACCCACCCCACCCTTTTTCTTTTTTTTTCTTTCTTTCTTTTTCTTTTTTTTTTTTTTGCCATATCCACAATCTCTTTCATGATTTTCTTCATTGGCTCTTTTGTAAATCTTGTGAAGTGCACAACATCAGGATAATAGTTTTCTCCATCAGGAATGTATTGTTTTGGACTTGATGGCTTTCATGGCTTTTTCTATAACAGCAATGGCACCTTCAGTGGTATAATCCTTCCAGGCTTTCATCATGTTCTGTTTATCGAGGTTCTCTTCCATAGAATTGAGCATCCTTTTCACAGTGTACCACATGGAATGAGCCTTAAAGGTTCTATGACTCCTGAATTAGAGACATTGTGTTTGGGGGCAAGTAGCCCATTCCGATACCTTCGGTATTGATCTCATGGGGTTCTGAGTGGCCAGGGGCATTGTCCAATATTCGAAAAACTTTAAAAGGCAGTCCTTTACTGGCAAGGTACTTTATGACTTCAGGGACAAAGCATCCGTGGAACCAATCCAGGGAAAGGGATCTTGTCCAGGTTTTCTTCTTATAAAACCAGAAGACTGGCAGATGGTGTTTTCTCTTTTCCCTTCAAGTCTCAGGAGTAAGCAGCTTTATAGATAAGGACAATCTTTATCATAAACCTGACTGCATTTGCACAAAACAGAGTTAGCCTATCCCTTTCTGCCTTAAACCCTGGTGTTCGCTTCTTTTCCTTACTACTAAATGTCTTCTGTGGCATTTTCTTTCCAGTATAGGGTACTTTCTCTGCATTAAAAAGTTGTTCAAGCAGATACCATTTCTTCTTAGTGATTTTTCTGAATGATGTTTGGGAACTTGCCTGCTGCCTCTTGGTTGGCAGAAGCTGCTTCTTCTCTTACATTGATGTTTTTAAGCCAAACCTCTTTCTAAAATTATTAAACTGTCCTTTGTTGACATTAAATTCTCCAACTTTAGATCCTTTACCTTTCTTTTGCTTTGCCATGTGATGACTTCACTTTTTCTAGAATCATACTAGTCTTAGGTATGCCTTCCTTATAGCAATCCTGCACCTACATAAAAGCTGCATTTTCAATATGAGATAAAAAGGTATTTCACAAAAGTGCAAGGTTTTTGAGCCTGCTGGCATAGCTGCAGTGACAGCTTCACCTATTTGTTTTTTTTTTTTTCATAATGGCCCTTACGCTGGATTCATTCATCTTGAAATGGTGGGCAGCCACAGCTGCAGACCTCACTGAGAAAATTGAACGTTTTCTTGTAATGTCATGACTTTTCTCTCCTTCTTGGGAGCAAGCACTTCCTGCATCACAGGTGGCACTTTGTGTGGGTCTCAGGGTGTTATTCAGGGTTTACGGTATTGTACTAAACATGATGAAAAATACACGAGAACCACAAGAGATCATTCTCTTTCACTGTGATACACAATTTATTGGAGAAACAAATTGCTCACATGGAGATGACTAGTGTCCATAGCATTTTAAGTGGATACTCTCAACAACTGAGGTCATCACAATAGCAACAGGAGGTGGCTATGAAATTATTACAGTATGTGCTATAGTTAATTTTATGCAGTTACGATTTAATACTACATCTTTGTTTACATTTCTTTCTGTTGCAAATGGAGACATGTATGGCCTGTATATATGTAAGGTTTGATCAATTTTAACTTTATAATAGGTTTGTGTATATTTTATGGTAGTAAATGATAAAATAGACTAGTACCTACATATATTTTGTACATTTGTGGCATAACTAACTTTTTCTCAGCCTTCTCAATAGTCCTTGGCTATGTGATTTGTCTGCAAGTTTTTTCAAATTGTCACAACTCTTCAAAATTTTTTCCAGTGTATATTGAAAAAACCCCATGTATAAGTAGACGTGCATAGTCCAAACTCGTGTTGTTCAAGGGTCAAATATACAAGGGCTGTCTGGAAAAAATCCAGCCATAAATGCCTCTTTTTCATATTACATGGCTGGATACTTTCTGGACAGCCCTCATAATCTCTTTCTGTAGTGATTTGGGCCTATATTAATGCCATTTAACCATATTTTCATCCTACATTAGTATAATTTCTATGCTTACCACTTGGAAATCTGCATTCTCTTTAATGCCATTGAAACTAATTGAATCAGTCTGAGATTATACATAATGAGCTCCTATATTTTTTATTCCATAGATTCCATGCAATGGAAAAGCAGCTGATCGGATCCACCAGGATGGTATACACATCCTTGTAAATATGAATGGTTATACCAAGGGTGCTCGAAATGAACTGTTTGCTCTCAGGCCAGCTCCTATTCAGGTAAAGGAAATAATAATAATAAAGCGGCTCACAATATTTGTTGGGCTAAAAGGACAATGATGTGCTTTTTTTTTCCTCTGGTTACCTGGCATTGGAAACACTAGGGCAGACATCCTTGACTTTTTAAAAAAGAAGTATAGTTCTTGAAATGCACAGGGACAAAGAATTTTGAGTGTAGAACACAATGCCCACGGGTACATATTTATGGAGACATGCAATTCATAGTTGGATATAAATAGTTGTTCTGTTTCATTAATTGTAAAAACATTTTAGAACTTAGATTAGTCTAAAATACTACTAGATTGCTCTTGACAACCAAAGTCAGTCCTCCTTGTTTGTTTATTATTTAATTTTGGACCCTTTGGATGAAGGTTCTTCAGTCAGTTTTTGGTCTGATACTTTTTTTTTCTTTTAGGCAATGTGGCTGGGATACCCTGGTACTAGTGGTGCACTTTTCATGGATTATATTATCACTGATCAGGAAACTTCACCAGCTGAAGTTGCTGAGCAATATTCTGAGAAACTGGCTTATATGCCCCATACTTTCTTTATTGGTGATCATGCTAATATGTTTCCTCATTTGAAGGTAGGTAGAAAAACAGTGCTATGGGGAAATTGCAAAGAACCGTACTCATTTATTTTTCTATTTTTTTTTTTTTTTGATTGGTTCCCCGGCTGGGAATTGAAGCCAGGCCACGGCATTGAGAGCATCAAAGCCTAGCCACTACACCACCAGGGAACCCCCTCATTTATTTTCTTGATCTTGTCCCTATGTATCCTAAAAGATGTGTTTGAAACTGTTTTTCCATTAGAAAAAGGCAGTCATCGATTTTAAATCCAATGGACACATTTATGACAATCGGATTGTACTGAATGGCATCGACCTCAAAGCATTTCTTGATAGTCTACCAGATGTGAAAATTGTCAAGGTCAGAACTTGGTCAATATTGTCATTGAAATAAATTTATCTGCAGTTGGGATCTTTTCCCTAACGATGCATTTTGTGTCATTTTTTTCAAAGATGAAATGTCCTGATGGAGGAGACAATGCAGACAGTAGTAATACAGCTCTTAATATGCCAGTTATTCCTATGAATACTATTGCGGAAGCAGTTATTGAAATGATTAACAGAGGACAAATTCAGATAACAATTAATGGATTCAGTATTAGCAACGGACTGGCAACTACCCAGGTAAGAAGAGAATAGTAGAACATAATATGTACCAAGTATTCATTTATCTCCTTTATGTCTCATAATAACTCTAGGAGGTAAGCATCACTATCCTTGTTTTATAGATAAGCAAATGAGTTCAGTGGAAATGGCCATCTTATATAGGTTTGTCTGATTTTTAAGTCACCTTGATTCAGCTAACAAGTTACTTAATGAGAGTCTATCTTGTTATTCTCTGCCTGTGGCTTTACTTTTAACAATGATGAATTTGTTTCTGTAACTAAATCATCCATTCCCTAGTTAACTCTTACTCATCTTAAAGACTTTTAGTTCAGAGAGCTCCTCCAGGAATCTGTTCCTGTCCTTATCGCCAATTTCTTTGGATATACGAGGGCTGTCCAGAAAATATCCAGCCATGTAATATGAAACACAGCAGCATTTATGGCTGGATTTTTTTCTGGAGAGTCCTTGTATTTTCAGAAGTGTAATTGCTGTGATAGTTCTGTTTTTAATTTTTTGAGGAACTTCCATACTGTTTTGCATAGCAGCTGCATCAATTTGCAGTCCTACCAACTATGCATGAGCATTTCCTTTTCTCCACATCTTCATAACAAACTTGTTGATTGTTCATTTCTCGTTGATGGCTATTCTGACAGGTTTGAGGTGGTAGCTCATCATTTTAATTTGCATTTCCCTGATGCCATTGTGTACTGTAACTTCTGTAATATTTGGGATAATCTTGACATTCAGCACAACACATAGTTCCCTGGTTTTGTATTTGCCAATGAATTTAATTACTTCAGAGCCCTGGATCTTAGCCACAATAATGTAGTATGTGCTCAATAAATATATATTGCATACTTGAATAAGTAAATATGTAGCTATGTCAAGATATTGTATGGCAAAGACCTCTGACCTCTTAGGGAGTTAACAGTTTTAGTTGTCCAATACTTTATGCAAAGGATGCTCAAGATGAAGGAATTAATAATGGCTCACAGTGTATATTGAGCTAAAAAGACTGATGTGCTTTTCCCCCTCTGGTTGATTGAAGCAATAGGGCAGCCATGCTTGACTTTTTAAAAAGCATAATTCTTGAAATGCACAGGGACAAAGAATTTTGAGTGTGGAACACAGTGGTCATATGTATGAAATGTCGATACAAGCCTGGAATAGTTACATAACAATGTAAGACAGTACTCAGATATGTAGGAATCACAAGATAATACTACAATTGTGTATATAAGATTCTCAGAAGTCATGATCAGTGTGAGGGGAGACAGTCTTTGTAGAGATTCTTTGGAGATAATTTAAGCTTAGCCTTGAAGGGGTGGGTGTGATTTTAAAAAGGACATTTCATTCATGAAGAAAAGAGTGAGCAAAAGCTTACTCTTGAATTAATAGGGCTTGGAAGAGAAGTTTTTCATTAGAAAAGTTTCAGAATGCAATATCCCCAAATTAAGTAATGCTGTAACTTTAGTTGGGTGGGGTGGGGGGGGCGGCGGCGGTGTTAGTTCCCTGGCTGGGAATCGAACCCAGGCTGTAGCGTTGAGAGTGCTGAAGCCTAGCTACTACACCACCAGGGAACTCCCTAACTTTTTCTTTTTAACTTAATATGTCATAAATATTTTCTAATGACATGACCATTAATAGTTATACCATTCTTAAGGATTCTTTACTGATTAAAAAAATATTGGAATTTTTAAACATAAATCTTAAAAAAGCTAGACTATGATGACTTTAATATAATCATCACATTCTTTTTCTTGTTCTAGATCAACAATAAGGCTGCCACTGGAGAGGAGGTTCCCCGTACCATTATTGTAACCACACGTTCTCAATATGGGTTACCAGAAGATGCAATTGTGTACTGTAACTTTAATCAATTATATAAAATTGACCCTTCTACTTTGCAGATGTGGGCAAATGTGAGTATGTGTAGATTTGTTATTAATACCTAGGGACTAGTAAAGATTTTGTATACAGGCTGTTTGCTGAGGTTATCCCCTACCCCCATTCTGGAGCTGTTGTACTCATTTTTTTAAATTAATTTATTTTTCAATTGCAAGGTGTGATAAATACAGTGAATGTTTAAATAAAACATCTGTTAACAGTAAAAGAAACATTGCCATTAATCACTCTTCAAAATACTCCTTACTTCAAACACACTTATCCAATCATTCTTGACACTTTCTGAAGCAGTTCTGGAAGCCCTCTTTTGTGAGTATCTTTAGTTGCACTATCATGACTGCCTCAATGTCCTGAATCAATTCAAATCACATATATTTTCTGATATGGCAATTTTTGTCTAATAAAAACATTATGGTGTGTCTTTATCCATCTTATTCACCATATCTGGCACCGTGCGACTTCTGGCTCTTCCTCAAAGTCAAAATGACCATGAAAAGTAGACATTTTGAGTTGATTCAGCCACAACAGTGTAACTAAAGACACTCATGAGTGAGGGATTCCAGAACTGCTTCAGAAAGTGGCAAGAATGGTGGGATAAGTGTGTTTGAAGTGAGGGGGGGGAGTGTTTTGAGGGGAATAAATGCTGTAATAAAATTTTTTATTTAAACATTCACTATATTTTTTATCAAACCTCGTAGAGTTGACATACAATATTATATTACATTTAGGTGTATAACAGTGATTAGACCTTTATGTAATTGATGAAGTGATCCCTCCACTAAGTCTAGTATCCATTTGACAACATATATAGTTAATTGCAACATTATTGACTATATTCCTTATACTGTATTTTACATCCCATGACTGTTTTATAACTACCAATTTGTACTTACTCCCTTCACCTTTTCACGCAGCTCCCCAACCCCTCTCCCACCTGGCAGCCATCAGTTTGTTCTCTGTATCTATTTTTGTTTTGTTCATTTATTCACCTTTTTAGATTCCACATATAAATAAAATCATACGGTATTTGTCTTTTCTCTGACTTATTTCACTTGATAAAATACCCTCTGGGTCCATCCATGTTGTTGCAAATGGTAATTTTTCATTCTTTTTCATGGTTGAATAATATTCAATTGTGTGTGTATCTCACATCTTTTTCCAATCATCTGTTGATGGACAGTTAGGTTATTTTTATATCTTGGCTGTTGCAAATAACACTGCATCCTGGAAATAAATCCCACTTGATTGTGGCATATGAGATTTTTAATGCATTGCTGAATTCGATTTGCTAATAGTTTGTTGAGGGTTTGTGCATCCAAGTTCATCAGGGTTATTGGCCTGTAAGTTTCTTTTTTTGTAATGTCTTTGTCTGGTTTTGGTATCAGAGTAATGCTGGCCTTGTAAAATTGAGTTTTGAAGCCTTCCCTCTTCTTGAAATTTTTGGAATAGCTTGAGAAGCATAGGTATGTATTCTTTAAATGTTGGGTACCATTCACTTTTGAAGCTACTGGCCCAGGGTTTTTCTTTGTTGAGAGTTATTTGATTATTAAGAATAATTTGATTTTATTAATATTATACAAGGGGAGGCTGATAAATTTTGCCTCCACTGTAGTAGTTTTTGTTACACTAGAAATATCTGGATATAACCAGTTCTTTGTAGTCTCATAGTATCTCCCCTCCATCATTCTTGACCTTGCACACACAGATGCTTATGTTTTTCACCCAGTGCACATCGAAATGGAAGAGTGTTTAGCCCCAAAAAAGTCATCATGACTTCCCATCTGAGGCCTGAGTTTTGATTTTTTTTCAGCTGAGGTGGTCTCTTATAGTGGTATTCCAAGGACTACCTTTTGTTCTTGGGGTCGTAATGATGGATGCAAGTTTCATCACCTGTAATGATCTTTAAGAAGTCCTCACCATTTTTTACGAAATGTTCCAGCAGTTCTGGAGAAATGTGAAGTCTTTCAGCTTTCATTTCATCAGACAGCATATGCGGTACCCGCCTGGCACAAACTTTGTGGAATCCAAGAACACTATCCCACTCTCTCCTTAGAAATTCCTAATTTATCAGCAATTTCTTTTTGTTTTGTGTGACAGTTTCCACAGATCAGTTCTTCAACACGATCTTGATGAAGCTGATCACTTGCAGTCAGTCATAAGCCTTCCACTTCGTGGTCTGTCACTCACATCTGCTTACCCCAGTTCTCCATCTCTGAACCGCCTTACCCAGCGTCTTACTGTACTCACACCAACACACTGATCACCATAAATGGCTTGCATTCATCTGTGAATCTCAATTGGAGGAACTTTTTCCACTGTTAAGGATTCAGTAACAGCACACTGTTTGAACCGAACGTCTGAACACCCTTCCATTTCACTGTGCACTGTGTGAGACATATGAGCATCTGTGTGTGTGCAAGGTCAAGAACGATGGAGGGGAAACACCATGTGACTACACAGAACCAGTTATATCCAGATATGCCTAACATAACAAAAAATATTACAGTGGAGGCAAAATTTATTAGCCAGCCCTCGTAGTTACTGGTCTGTTCACATTTTCTATTTCTTCCTGATTTCAGTCTTAGAAGACTATGTTTCTAGTAATTTATCCATTTCTTCCAGATTGTCCATTTTGTTGGCATATAGCTTTCTGTAGCAGTTTCTTATAATCCTTTGTATTTCTGTGATGTCAGTTGTCACCTCCTCCATTTCTAATTTTATTTATTTGGGTTCATTCTTTTTTTTTCTTAATCAGTCTGTCTAAAGGTTTATCAATTTTGTTTATCTTTTCTAAGAACCAGCTATTGGTTTTATTGATTTCTTTTTTCTATTGTATTTTAAAAACCATTTTGTTTATTTCTGCTCTGATCTTTATTACTTTTTTTCTGCCTTCTACTCACTTTGGGCTTTGTTTGCTCTTCTTTGTCTAGTTTCTTTAGGTATAAGGTTAGATTTCTTATTTGAGATTTTTCTTTTTTCTTAAGGTAGGCCTACATTACCGTTTATTTCACTGTTAGAAACTATTTGGCTATGTCCCAAAGATTTAGGGTGGTTGTGCTTTTATTTTCATTTGACTCAAGGTATCTTGATTTTTCTCCTTGATTTTGTTGTTAACCCATTCGTTGTTCAATAGCATGTTAAGTAGCCTTTATGTGTTGTGTGTTTTTCAGTTTCCTTTTTGTAATTGATTTCTAGTTTCATGCCATTATGATTGGAGAAGATGTTTGGTATGATTTTAATCTTATTAAATTTATTGAGATTTGTTTTGTGACCTAACGTGATCTATCCTGGAAAATGTTCCATGTGCACTTGAAAAGAATGGCTATTCTGCTGCTTTGGGGTGAAATGTCGTAAAAATACCACTTAAGTCCATCTGCTCTGATGTGTCATTTAACCCATTTCCCATTTGCCTTGAGAATACTCACCGGCAGCGCTTACAACTGCAGTGTTTATCCTGAGATAACTCACAGATGACAGTCCTAACCTTATCCCCAGAGTTCTGTGCTTTGAAATTTACCACACCAAAAAATATTATTAACTACTGATCATCATATACATTTCTGTTGCGTTAGGATTAGAGACAAGTTCCATTTAGAAATAACTCCAAGAGCAGTTTTTATATTTTATTTTCACATTGAAAACCGGTCAGATTTGCTTCAGCCTCAAAGACCGTGTTTATGTAAAGTTAAATGAATGTAGTAGCGAGCTGCACTTCTTTTTTCTAAATGGGAAATGGGTTAAAGCCACTCTTTCCTTGTTAATTTTCTGTCTAGATCTGTCCCTTGATGTCAATGGGTGGTTAAAATCCCCTACTATGACTGTATTACTGTCAGTCTCTCCTTTTATGTCCATCAATATTTGCTTTATGTATTTAGATGCTCCTACCTTGGATGCATAGATGTTTACCAGAGTTCCATCCTCTCATTGAATTGAGCCATTTATCATTATGAATTGTCCTTCATTTTTCTCTTGCTACGACTCTTGTTTTAAAGTCTATTATGTCTAAGTATTGCTACCCTAGCTTTTATTTTCATTTCTATTTGCATTAAATATCTTTTTCCATCCCTTTCCTTTCAGTCTGTATGTATCTTTTGATCTGAAGTGAGATTCTTGTAGGCAGCATATGTATGGGTCTTGTTTTCTTATCCATAGCCACCCTGTGTCTTTTGATGGGAGTATTTATTCTATTTACATTTAAAGTAATTATTGATAAGTATATAGTTCTTACTATTTTATTGTTTTCTGATTTTTTTTTGTAGTTCTTTGTTTCTTCTCTTGTATGTTGATGACTTTTCTAGTGTTACGTTTGGATTCCTTAGAGATTTTTGGTTTGTGATTGCATGTGCTTCATATATACCAAGGTATATTTATAGCAGTCCGTGATAAGTTACTGGTTGCTTAACTTCAAATACATTCTAAACTCACTTCAATTTTTACTCACCTGCTCTACTTTTTATGTTTTTGTCACTTTTATTTCTTTTGTATATATGTTTTTTATTCCTTAATTTATTGTGATTACACATGATCTTCCTTTTTTTTTTTTTTTTATTAACCTTTGTACTGCTTTGTAATTGGTTGATCCACTGCTTTTACTATTTGGTTTTGTCAGTGGGCTTTTTTTTCTTTTCTGTATTTTCTTATTTTGATCTTCTATTTTCTACTTAAAAGAAATCCCTTTAACATTTTTATGTAATACTCATTTAGTGATGATGAATTCACTCCTTTAGTTTTTTCTTGTATGGGAAGCTCTTTATCTCTCCTTCAGTTTTAAGTGATAGTCTTGCTGGGTGGAATAATCTTGGTTGTAGGTCCTTGCTTTTCATCACTTTGAATATTTTGTCCCAATTCCTTCTGGCCTGCAAACTTTCTGTTGAGAAATCAGCTGACAGTCCTATGGGTGTTCTTTTATACATGACTATCTGCTTTTCTCTGCCTGCTTTTAAGATCCTGTCTTTGTCTTTAATCTTTGCATTTTAATTATGAGATGTCTTGGTTTGGGCCTCTTTGGGTTCATCTTGTTTAGAATTCTGCCCTTACTGCACTTGTATATCTATTTCCTTTGTCAGGTTAGGGAAGTTTTCCATCATTGTTTCTTCAAATACGTTTTCAATCCCTTTCTCCCTCTCTTCTCCTTCTGGTACCCCTATAATATGAATGTTGTTGTTCTTCATATTCCAGAGGTTCCCTAAACTTATCCTCATTTTTGTAATTCTCTTTTCTTTTTGCTGTTCCAATTGGGTGTTTTCTGCTACCTCATCTTCCAGATCACTGATTCAAGTCTTTGCTTCATCTAATCCATTGATTCTGTCTAATACTTTATTTCAGTTATTGCAGTCTTCATTTCTGACTGGCCCTTTTTTATGGTTTCTAGCTCTGTTAAAGTTCACACTGAGTTCATCTGTTGTTCCCCTAAGTTCCTTGAGCATCCTTATAACCAGTGTTTTGAAGTCTACATCTGGCAAATTGGTTGTCTCGATTTTGTTTATTTTTTTTCCCCCTGGAGTTTTGTCTTTCATTTGGGACATGTTTCTTTGTCTCCTCATTTTGGCTGACGCCCTGTGTGTGTTCTGTGTATGAAGTAAATCTGCTACATCTCCCAGTCTTGGCAGTTTGGCCTTAACGTAGTAGGTGTCATATAGGGCCCAGTGATGCAGTCTCCCTGGTCATCTAAGCCAGGTGGCTGTGTCCCTTGTGTGCCTTCCTGTTGTAGTTGGCCCTCAATTGCTGCTGGCACGTCAGTGAGTGTGGTTGACCCTCAAGATGGTTGACTGTGAGGATTGGCCCTAACTAAAGTGGATAAGCTAATATGTGGGAGGCTGACCACTTGGAGCGGGAGTCACTTTAGCGGTACTCTGGTGCCAGCTGAGTTCGCCATTTGGGTGTTATGGTTGTGGACCTGGTTGGATGGGTCTCTGGTGTATTGAAGCTGGTCACTGGATGTATTGGGTCTGGAGCCTCTTAGGAAGGGCTCTGGTTCAGGTCTGGGTTGGTTTATGCCAGTGTCACCTGCCACTTGTACAGGCATTGGGGCCGCTTGGTAGGAGCTACAATGTGATCTGTGGTTGATTTCCCCTTGAGCTGGTATCAGAGGTGCTTGGGAGAACCTACACTGTGAACGAAGGCCAGCTGTCACTTTTGCTGGGCTTGAGACCCTTTGGTAGGCACTACAATGGTCACTGAGGCCAGCCACCACTTGTGCCACTGGACTTGTGGCTACTTAGTTTGAGCTATGTTACAGGCCAAGACTGGCTGCCCCTTACAATGCAAATTGAGGTCAGTCTGTACTTGTGCTGGGCTTGGGGCTGCTTGGCAACAGCTACAATGTGTCCTGAGGTCAGCTGCTGCTTGTGTGGTGTTTGTGGACCTTGGAAAGAGTCACTTGAGTTAACTGAGGTTGGCTGCCAATCCTTTGGGATTTTGCGGTCCTTTGCATGAATCTAAAACTTGAGTCAAGCAGGCTGCTCCTGTGGAGGAACCCCTGGAAGAAGCTTGGGCCTGGTGAAGCCAGTTGACTGGGGTTGTTGGGTGAACGTTGTTAGGCAGGTTTATGGAGAGCATGTATTTGGTGCCCACCTGCACCTGGCCATCTGGGTGGAAGGAGAGTGCCGCAAAGCAACAGTGGTGCCTGCTAGCACTTCCGTGCCCAGAGAGAGTTGCCCTGACCCCTTCCCCTCTAGCCCTTGCCCTGAAGTTAGTCAGTTTAGTTCCTCCCAGTATGTCTTGGTGCTTTTCAAGCTGCTGCTTTTGTGCTGGAGTTTAGAACAAGCAAGTTTGTGAGCTGGACCTGTAAGAGCAGTGTGTCTTGATCTCACACAGCCCTTTTTCTCTCTGGAACACAATCCAGCTGGTTTTCATAGTCAGATGATTTATAGGGACTACTTTTCCTGGCATTGGTGCTCTAGGCTGGGGAGCCCAGTGTGGGGCTGGGACCCTCCACTCCACAGGGGCACCTCCACAATCAAGATAGCCCTCCTGTTTGTTAATTGCCACACTGTGGCTGTGAGGCCTGCCTGGTCCATGTCTCTGTCCCTCCTCTATCAACCTAGATGTGGCTTCTTCTGTGTGTCCTTACTTATAGGACTTCTGTTCAACTAGACTTCAGGATATTCTCAATGATGGTAGTTTTGCAGTTTAGTTGTAATTTTGATATAGTCATGAGCAGAGCCAGCACAGTGTATACCTACTCTGCCATTTTGACCAAAAGTCTCTTGTTCTCATTTTGACTCTTCAAAAGAGTTGTAGTTTTTTAAGCCATTTTTTATGTCTCTTTCCAGTGTCTAAATATTACCTTATGAACCTTTTAAATTTATATGTTCAAACCCAGAGATCAGCAAACTTTTTTAAAGGGTCAGATGGCAAATATTTTCAGTTTTGCAGTCCATATTGTCCAACATCTACTCAACTACCATTATAGCATGGAAACACCATAGACATTAGAAGTGAAATGCGGGTAGGTGTGTGCAATAAAATTTGATTAACAAAAAAATCTGGCACTATACCAGATTTGGCTCACAGGTAGTTTCCCAACCTGTGGTTTAAACTGATAGCAAAAGCTGTCATGCATATTCAGTCATGTTTAACACTCTTGTGATATTGAAGAGTTATAACCAGGAAAGAATCAATTTATGTCATTACCTTTCTCTCAGTTCATCAGACTAGTTTGCATAAGCAGGACCTCTGAAGGTTCTAAACATTGCTATCCATAATATGGGTTCTTATCCCATAGAACTAATATAATGGAGATAATTCTTGGTTGCTTTCTTTTCTGATTTATGTTTGTTTGCTTATGTATTTTTTTCTTTAGAGGAGAAGGTAGAGGAGAAGAGGTAGCAGATGAGTATAGGTTTATTATCCCTTAATGTCTTTACTTCCCAATGTTCAAAAAAATCTGAAAACCAAAAGCTTTGTCACAAGTTTACCAAATTTATTTGGCAGCCAAACTACTTGAACTATGCTATTTATGGTCTTTCTTATTTCATTTAGTATGAATATTCCAGTGTCTCAATGCAGAGATACTAATGTGTTTTGTTTACTGGGAGTTACTGCTGATGGTGTTATATCATATATATGCAGTGTACAACCTTTAAAGAATCTGAAATTCATCTGTTCCCATGACTTTTAGAGAAAGGGATGATGAACTGCCTATTTTTGTAAATAAATTTTTTTTTGAGTAATATTTTTTTTTTATTGGGGTGACATGTGTTAGCAAGGATTACATAGGTTTCAGGCATACAAATCTACAGTGCATTGTCAACTTGATTTATAATCAGTTCACCACCTAATGTGACTTCTCTTTCCATCACCTTATATAAAGTTTTATTGACACACAACCACACCTACTTGTTTACATGTTGTCTATGGCTGCTTTCCATTGACAACATAATTGAACAGGTATGACAGAGTCCATGTGGCTGTAAAGCCAAAAATACTTGCTCTGTGATCCTTTACAAAAAAAGCATACTGACACACCTGATCTACAATAGGCAAGAGTGAGCTAACTCTTTGAGGTGTCATGGTGGGGGGTTTAAAATATGAAATGGAAAATTCCTATCTCCTCGACAAAACTGCTGCCGGTATCAGTTCCCACAGGGCTGATTTTGCCAATTTGTACCTTGATTTGTGTCTTTTTTTTTTTTTTTTTTTTTTTTTTTTTTTTTTTTTTTTTTTTTTTTTTTTTTTTTTTTTTTTTTGGTGGTTCCCTGACTGGGAATCGAGCCTGGACCGTCGCGGTGAGAGCACCAAATCCTAGCCACTAGGCCACCAGGGAACCCCCACGTTTCGTGTCTTCTTTATGTCAGTTTCCTTTCTTTTAACTCTTAGGGATAGCTTAGCAGAGTGGGAACCTACAATTCAATTGATCTGATTCATCTATATGAAGGGAAGACTTAAGTCCACAGTAGGCTACTAGCTGGGTTAAAAGAGTAGAATGTGGAGGATGTTCTGTAGCAACAAAGATTAAAGTGACTTTTTTTTAAATTGCTTTTAAAAATGCACAAGAATGTACCAGCTTCTGGTTCTAAAGTAATAATTCTCTCCTTGCTTTTATCTCATATCCATCTGTTTATTGGAGACCATAGGAATCTTTCTTGAGAAGGGCAGAGCTGAGCTGCTATTAATAATTATTCTTATTTTCCTTATTTTAGATTCTGAAGCGAGTTCCTAATAGTGTGCTGTGGCTGTTGCGTTTTCCAGCAGTAGGAGAACCTAATATTCAACAGTATGCACAAAACATGGGCCTTCCTCAGAATCGCATCATTTTTTCACCTGTTGCTCCTAAAGAGGAACATGTCAGGAGAGGCCAGCTGGCTGATGTCTGCCTGGACACTCCACTCTGTAATGGGCACACCACAGGGATGGATGTCCTCTGGGCAGGGACACCCATGGTGACTATGCCAGGTAAGTTGCTAAAAAATCATTGGAGTAGCCCTTGTTTTTTTTTTAGAATATCCTTTGAGAGAAACAATTCCCGGTAAAATTGTGTATACTAGAAACAACATTTAGGGCAGGATGATAAAAAATGAGACTTGTTTAAGTCGGAGGACTTGGCTCCATTTTCTCCATCTGCGTTGTGTGGATACAATATAAACAACATTAATAACCACTGTTTGCATTCTCAGTTATGCAATTGTTATCTTTCTTATTACAGGAGAGACTCTTGCTTCTCGAGTTGCTGCTTCCCAGCTCACTTGTTTAGGTTGTCTTGAGCTTATTGCTAAAAATAGACAAGAATATGAAGACATAGCTGTGAAACTGGGAACTGATCTAGAATAGTAAGTAAACTTTTCCGTGGACAAATCATATGTAAAAGTGAAGGGAATCAAGAAAATTTAGAGAAAATATAGGTGTTATAAAATAAAATGATAAAATAGGTAAATTAGTTAAGTGATCTCTGGACTTTCTAAACTTCATAAATGATTGTACTATGTCAAAAGTAAATGGCTAAATAAAAATATGTAAAAAAAATTAAAAGGCAAATAAGAGGAAAAAATATCAGGAAAAAATATTTGTTTTTTTATGTCAAATTTTAGTAGCCTGGCTATATAAAGACTGAAGAACATTTTCATTTTAAATCCCTTAATAGCAAAGTAAATAAGGAAATGACCAGACAACTCACAAAAGTAGAAATACAAATGGTTAACAAGAGAAGGTTTCAGCCTCTGTAGTAGAAATGTAAATTACATTGGCCTATAAAACAAAAGGTTTTTAGTATGATACTAGTTATGAGGGAGCATTGAGTTACTGGCCTTTTCGTACATTGGTGAGGAAATTAGTACAACCCTTCCTCAGTTTTAAGATCCTTAAAAAAAAAAAAAAAAAGCCAGAGCTTTTAACCCTAATAATGCCATCTTCACTGTAGCATAAGAAACAAAAGCATAATTTAAATGCCTCCAAATGGGTGGGAATTAAAGTGGTGATGCTTAGATAAATAAAGCTTTATCCACACAATGAAATAAATGTTTATCTCTTTTTTTATTGTTAAATTGTGTATTTCTAAACTGAAGTTTTTTTCTCTGGGTGTTATGGGGGATTTGTTTCTGTGTTTTTCTGTATATTATATAGAACTTTAAAGAAGCACCCACTTTGAGTCAGATTACTTGAGTTTGAATTCAGGCTCTCCCACATACAAACTTTGTGACTTTGGGCAAACTAGTCTTTCTGTGCACAGGGATGAATGATAGTATGTACCTTGTAGAGTTGTTGTAAGGATGTTCTACATAAAACACTACAGTAACTGGTACATAGTAGGCATTTGTTAAGCATTTATTTTCATAATTTTCTTAATTGATCATCATAAACATCTAAGGAAAGTGAGTAAAAATTTTGAACTCAGGCATTAAAAAAAATTAAGGTTCATGTTCATCATCCCAGAGATAACCATGGTAAATAATTTAGTGTATTTTTTTCTTTTTGAAACAGTTGATTTCATACAATATTTTTCAATATTTTATGAAAAATAGTAATTTTATAATAAACAGTTACATACGTACCATTTAGATTTTACCACTAACATTTACTATGTTATCTCATATCCATTTTTTATTCCTCTCTCTATCTAGCAATCTATCTTACTTGATAACATTTTGAAGTAAATTGCAAACATCAGTACTCTTCTCCCTAAATACTTCAAAATGAACATCATTAACTAGAGTTTAATATTTTTTTCTTTTGAGGCAGAATTAATATACAGTGGAATATCCAAGCCTTATATTAGTTTTGAGAAATACCTTTATAACTCAAACCCCTAATAAGATATAGAGCATTACCATCACTCCAGATAGTTCCTTTATGCCCCTTCTCATTCAGTCCCCTCAGCAACCCTCAGACAACCACTGTGTTCTGAAATTTTTCCCCCCACCATAAATTAGTTTTACCTTATACAAGGGAACCATGAATTGTGTACATTTAAAGGCTTCTTTCACTCAATAATGTTTTGAGATTCATCCATGTTGTTGGCTTACATTAGTATTCATTCCTTTATATTGCTGAGTAGTATTTCATTGTATGGGTGTACCACAGTTTACACAGTTCAGTCATTCTCCTATCAACATACAGATCTTAAAAAGAATGGAACACAAAAACATTTTTATTTGGAAGGTAGCATTAATATGGTTGTGGTTGGGTTGAGAGCAACAGATATAGATATGCACAACCATTTTAGTAATTCTGTCACAACAAACACTAAAGCAACTTTTTTATTAATTCCTTCAAAAATGCACAGGAGTGTTCCAGCTTCTGGTTCTATAATAATAATTCTCTCCATATAAGAATAATCTCATGACAAATGGTATATTCAGTTTTAGTATATGTGCTGCTGAAGCGAGCACAACAAGTAATATATTCAGAAGGGGAATAGAGAGAGAATTTTTCCCCTCTATTCCCAAAAGTGATTTCCCCCCGTTTCTGAACAGAACCATACTCTTAGTACATTAGGAACCCTTTTTTATATCTAAATAAACATCTCTGTTCATGTACGAATGGAAAATTATGGCAAGTAGACATACTGTATTTTCCCCTTGAGTGTTTTTCTATTTCATTAAAATATTCATAAACTGAATACTTCATCTTATATTTGTGCTTTAACTATTGTAAATGGTGCTTCAGTGAACATTTTTGTATGGCCAGATGTCTGTATCTCTGATTATTTCTTTTGTTTTTTTTTGTTTTTTTTTTTTTTAATTCATTTTTATTGTTAGACTTATTGGGGTGACATCTGTTAGCAAGGACTACATAGGTTCCAGGCATACAATTCCACAGTGCATTGTCAACTTGATGCATAATAAGTTCACCACCCAATGTGACCCCTCTCTCCATCCCCCCACATCCAGCTTCCCCCCCTCCTCTCCCACCCCCTCCCCTTTCTCCCCTCCCTAACCCACTCGTCCCCAAATAAACATTAAACTATCGATGATTATTTCTTTTGAATAGACTTAAAAGTGTTATTGATGGTCAGAAGGTTATAAACATTTAAGGTTCTTAATATACACATTGCTAAATCGCTTACCAAAAGGGTAAGCAGTTTACATTATTACCTGTAGTACATAGGAATAGAACTGTGTCATTGTCAGTTCTTGTTTTAATTTTAAAGGTAGGAATGAGATGAAATGGAGAAAGCATTGTATCTCTTAGATATACTTGTTTAGGAAAGAACTAAACTTTTTCAGAGGATGTGAAGGTGAACTTGATTATAAGTGTTAGCATTATGTTAGGTGTGATCCTCCCTTTTTTCAGCATTGAGATAAAGGAATCAATCAGAAGAGAACATAGTGTACACTTTGGTGACTAGGTATTTATGGGGGCTAGTTCTGAATTTCTGCTCTGTTTGTAATCTTGGTGCTATCTTTTTGTTTTAATTACCCAGCCTGAAGAAGATTCGTGGCAAAGTCTGGAAGCAGAGAATATCTAGCCCTTTGTTCAACACCAAACAATATACAATGGAACTAGAGCGGCTCTATCTACAGATGTGGGAGCATTATGCTGCTGGCAACAAACCCGATCACATGATTAAGCCTGTTGAAGTCACTGAGTCAGCCTAAATAAAAACTATGCACAGGAGAATTACCCCTGTACCTGAGCCTCGACCTTCTGGGGGAAAGGGAACTAGATAATGTACTTATTACTTGTCTGTACAGTAACATGTTGCAGATGGGTGACAAATAATGATAATAGAATAGCACAGCAAGACTTGCTTCCTGCATGATAGGGAGAGACACAAGAGATGGAAAACTGCTGTTCTACAAGAAATCACCATAGAATTGTTCAGCAACCAGGCGATGCGTATGTCTGGAAGGTCTACTCTCCCTTGGTCTTCCATGGGAAGGTTAATACGGAGGGAGATCAAGATTATCCAGCCGTTTTGTGATTCCATGGATTGATTGAGTCTTCTGAATTAATTTTTTTCTTTATATTTGGGGTATTGGAACTTTTAAAAATGTTTGGTTTCAGGTGTTTTTATTCATGTGAAGTGTACATGATTTTCTTCAGATAAGGTTTTAAGCTAAAATGTTGCTCCTTGTTTTAGTTTCTGAACTCTACAGATTAATGGGGACTTTGCTGGTGTAGTCTTTTTATAGGTTTTATAAACCACTTGAGCCTATATCAGTTGTTTTAGTGTCTGACCTAATGTTTGGAGCTATCAGTGCTTTGTTGGTTTAGAATGATGATTCAGAATTTTTTTCTGGTCCATTTCCTTTTCTTCCCTTCCCCCTACTTTAAAAATTCTCCTAGAACTCAGCTAAGAAAACCAAGTCTGATTCAAATCATCCCAGAGTGTTTCTCTAGAACACATCATCTGGTGCCAAATGAAAATTCTTAGGAATGATTATTAATTATGAAGGGCACAGTTGTGCTATTGTCATTGATGATAATATAGATTTTTTGGCCTATTTTTGACCTATTTCACCAGTGTTTTACCTTCGACTGCCCATCTATGCTGCTTCCAGAAGTGATAGTATGTGATAAGATTTTTACCTTCCTAAGGTTTTGTTTTTTTGTTTTTTTTTGTTTGTTTGGTTTTGGTTTTTGTTTTTTTTTTTTTTTTTGGTTTTTTTTTTTTTTTGTTTTTGAGTGAGTCCTGTTCTTCCTATTTCTGTCAGCAGAAATGAAATCCCAGGTAAGTATTCAAATATTTGATCAGTAAGTCACAATTAGTGTGAATTACATTACTTTTTATCAAAAAAACATGTTATAGGTAAAAAGCTTTGAAGGACCAGCTATGTATGTGAGTAATTATTTTCAGACCTAGTGTATTATATAATAATTGTATTTTGGACTTGGTCTTTAAGTCTGTATGAATTAGCCTCAGTAGTAGCGAACTGTACTGCTACTTGGTTTGGAGTACAAATTAGACTTTAACCCTCCTGGAGCTTGAGTTCTTGGTATTAAAAACCATAGAAATAAAATTAATGAATTTTAACAAAGGATTGAGGGCTTGAGGATTAAACAAGCCAACATATGAATTTATGTTTTGTCTCGCTGTACTGCACTTAATGCTATCCAGTAACATAATTTTTTTTGTCTGCTAGTAGTGTTCTAGATTTTAATGTCTTTCCAAAGCACTGAGGCAGTGCACCTATTCTGTAGTTGCAGCTGATGCCTGAATGTATCCTAGCTGACAAATTATTGATTAATAAGAACTTGAATTTCTGAAAGGTTCTTACTATTAACCAAAATCTGAGCAAGGAGTCTCAAATGTAATTCTTAGTCAGAATTACATGTTAATGAACTGTGTACCTTTTAACAGTGTAAATGAAGAAACATCAGTTTAGAGATTTCTTAATTTATTTTTTACCTGATTAAAATATCAAGTAAAGGTTGCCAGCATGGTTGCAGGTAAACTGATGTTGGAAATTCACCAAACTACTTAATGTGGAATAGGATAATATACTTCCAGTGCCCTCAAGGCTGTGACCTTACAGCCATTTTACATAGCACATCATTCCTCCTATAGGGATGAACTTTTTCCTGGCACAAAAAGTAGCCGCTCTGGATAAAGCTTTGCTTATTGTAACAGGCTTTTGTTTCCAGGTAACATGTCTGTGGAAGACTTAATTCTGAATAGAGATATAGATATTACTGGAAACTAATTGTTTATTATACTCTGCTTTATCAAAAAAAGTAAAACATTTAAATTGTGCTACAGAAATCCAGATGTTGTCTTGCGATCTTTGAACAATAAATGAATGATTTGCCCTTAATGTGCCTGATGTAGTTTGTGTTGTGTTAAATTGAGTGTTGGGCAGAATACTACGGTCATCCAGTGATTAAACCTACATTTGAACAGCTCCAAACAACAAAGGACCCCATCTCCCTAGTGTAGCTATGATATTAAGAATTCTTTTTTCTCAGCCAAGTGTGGCAGAGGAGTGGGGTTGGCATATGATCCTTTAAGGTGATGGACAACAAAGCCTGCATCTCCCAGCATACCCATTCACTATTGTCCCTGTTTTGCTTAGGACTGCTGGCTTTGCTACCCTTGTTTCATTCTTCATGTGGACTCTTCCTGTTCTGTGTGTGGTTGAAATCAGCCACCTATATGAGGGAGGGACCAAACCAAGTAGCAATGCATCAGGGATCAGAACAGACTGGGCCTTGTGTTTTCTCAGTTGTGAGAATTTTTAAAAATAAAGTTTCAGGTAATTTACCTCCCATCTTATGCAGTTGTGACCCTCAAAGCCCTAGTATGAATTATTTTATTTCCTAAAATGTAGGGAAGGAAAGGTGTCCAGTAGCCTGCACATAAAAGTTCTTACCCCCACCCTCTTCTATTTATTAGGACTCTGCATCAGTTATTTCCAGTCTACTGTAGTTCCTTTGCCTTGAGTCCAAAGGAATTGTTTATTGTGCACCTTGAATAAACTTGCATAATTTATTATTTGATTCCAATCATAATTCACTCATTACCTGAAGCACGTAGCTCTTAATATTAACTGCAGCTAATGTTATGGTTCTTTGCCCAAACCTCTGAGGTGCAAAGTACCGTAATCCCTGTTTTTATAGAAGAGGCTTGTGGAGGTAAACTTGCAAGTTTGTTGTAGAGATAAGGTTATAATCATAAGCCCCTTTTAATCCAATCCTGGTTGACTCAAAGCACCTTTTTATATGTAGACAGTTGGTGCATAAGAGTTTAGACTTTGGAACTAGTGCTGCTGGCGTTTGAATCCGCTCTGCCACTTCGTAGCCATATATGATAGTGTATATGATCACTGTGAGGTAGTGAGCCAGCACTACGTATTTTTGAAAGTGTCCTAAGGATTAAATCCACATAAGACACTTGGAATAAACAGTGCTTTGCATGAAATAAATGCAATGTTATTCATATCTTTAAATGTGGGAACGTTTTACTTGTATTCTATTGCCCAGTACTTAAATCATGAAATGTACAGGTGTCTGCCAGAGAAATGGGCACAATCTAGAAAGCATTTGCTTCCCCTATTTATTTCTCTCCGAGTTAATGCCAAAAAGTATTTCCAGGGTTAGAAGGGTTTTGGAAGCAGATGTCTGATTCCAGGCACTGTGGAGTTGCTGCTGCCTTTAATCTAGGGGTCTAGGTGCCCCTCCCCCAGCTCCGCGGATTTTGGCGAGCACACAAATAGAGGTTTGGGCAGTTCAACAAAGGAAAGAACTGGGCTCGTTTATCCAAGTCCTCACGAGGATGAAATTTTGAGATTTAGCTCAGTTTCCCTGTCACCCAAAAACTTAATTTAGGGATTTCCAAACTACAGAAATGGGTTCGGTGCTCAGCTCTGCATGAAATGGCGCTCTTGGAATAAAGAAACAATAACCATTGGAAGTGATAGATTTGATTCTGGAAGCACTAACGTTAAATTGGGAGCATGCGCTGTGATAGGTGGGGACCATGGCATGTGATAGGTGGGTATAGGGAGAGCGGGAAATGTGAGTTGGTCCCTCCTACTGGCCTGTGGTTCTATAAAAGCTGATGCTCCCCCTAACAGCACTCAGTTGCTCAGGATCTCAGTCGGAGGCAGCAGGAACAGGTTGGCAATGGTCTGGGCTGAGCGGGGCTGAGCTAGTTCTAAAGCGGGGAAATAATCTTGAAAGCTCATCCTAGTGGAGGAGACATAATTTAATTCAGGACGGCGTATGCCCTAGACAATCTGATGGCTCACGATCCTTGGGACTGAGATTCTGGCAAACTACTTGTCCTGCTACCACTTTTTAAAAAGTTTGTGATATTAACTGCTAGATCAAAGATGGGGGTGGGGGTGGGGGTGGAGGTCCCAGTGGCGGCAGGAGGAAGGAGAGGTCTAGGAGGTGGCATGAGATTTGTGTGGGGCTGGTCTAGACCCGAGGGGTTGAAAAACGGCTGGGGAGTGGGGGGATATGAAGGGAGTGGGGTTTGTCGCTAGCGACTCTCTGGAAGGCTGGCTAAGGTTGGAGTGGGGGGATGGGCGGGGGGGCATCCATGCCTGGCAAGCTGGGGGTGAAAAACAGGTGTAAGTCAGCGACGGTGAGTGAAAGATTCTAGACCTGGTTAATATAAGACAGGCGGGAGGTGGAAGAGGGGTCTATGCCCAATGGTGTAATACCGTAGCCGGAGTGCCGGGAACATTGGGGGGGGGTCGTGAGCTGCGCCAGTGGAGGAGTCGAGGTCTGGTCGGTGCAAGACGGGCGGGAGGTGGAAGAGGGGTCTCGGCCCAGTGGCGTAATACCGGAGCCGGAGCGGCTAGAACATTGGGGGGTGGGGTCGTGAGGTG